>CAUYSK010103246.1:0-17052 GCA_963575035.1 Avahi laniger | reverse complement strand
CCGAGTTGGTGGCCGCGGGTGCCGGGTCCCGCGCAGCGCGCAGGGCCAGCCGAGAGCCCGAGCGCCGCCCCGCGAGCGGCGGGTCCCCGCGGGCCAACCCCGGCGCCCTCCCTGGGGGAGGGGACTTCGCGGCCGGGCGGGGGGCGGGGAGGGGCTGGGCGCGGCCGAGGTCGGCGGGGGTGTGTCCGAGGGGCCGGCTGGCGGGAGGCGACGCCAGGCCGGGGGACGGCAGCGTCTGGCCCTGCGGAGCGCGCGGAGGGGGCTCGCGGATTTCCTCCCGGAGCCCACCGAGCGGCGGCAGCGAGATGCGCGGCGTTGGCGCGGGGGCCGCGCTCCTGGCCTCGCTGCTCTGGGTCGCCGCGCAGTGCCAGCAGAGAGGTGAGCCTGGCCCGGCCCCGTCCCCGGCGGGCGGGCGGGCAGGGGCGGCTGCGGGACAAAGGCCGGCGCTTCGGGGCTGTTGGGTCTGAGCGCGCATCCCTGCTCACCTCGGCGGGGGCGTGGGACGCGTGGGGCTCAGCGCGAGCCCGGGGAGGGCTGGTGGGGACGCCCCCCTTGGCGGACGCGGCCCGAGCTCTCGAGCCTTCGGCTTTAACTTCCTCGGGCTCCCGGGTTGCCCACTGTCTGGCTTTTGCCGGACGTAGCGATCCGGGAGCGCAGTCGCAGCGAGCAGTGCTGGGGGTGGCTGGCGTGGGGCATCGGGGGTGCGAGCGGGGGGGACGCCGACCTCGCCTCGGTCCCCGGCTGCTGCAGGGGCGGGCGGGGGTGGCCGGGCGCAGGGAATGAATGGGAAAGTTCTCCAGAGTCGCCCTCATTGTCCTGCGGTCCAAGTCCGATCGTCGCGGCCGGGAAAGGGCGGACTCCTCGGGGCCACGCGCGGCCCGGGTGGGCTAGTGGGGCGAGGCCACGGCCAGGAGCTGTCCTGGTCAGGGGGACCCGCAGGCGGCGTCTGGGGCATAGATACGCCTTTGGAGCCGCGCTCTTTGTGCAGTCCCCGAAGCGGCGCGTGCCCCGCACAGGTTGGGGCCGTGGGCACGCACTCGGGGCCCAGGGAGCCGGGGGGAAGGGCGCACTCGGCCGCGCGCCGCAGAGACTGAGAACACAAGCTCCAAGCGAACTTTGAAGTTTCTGTCCCTGCCGAGGGCGGAGAGACCTCCTTCCCCTTTCGGCGGACAGCCCCCACCCCCACGCCACGCACAGAGCTAAGTCTTCCCAGCGTGGCTTCTTGCTGGCTAGGCGGTTACAAATATTTGTCGAAAACATCTCAACGTATGCAACACATGACAATGGGCATCTCTCCACAAATGCAAACCTCATTTAACAAAAAAACAAAGAAAGAAAAGTACAGGTCAAAAGCAGTAGGCGGAATGCGAAATGCCCCCGTGGGAAAGCTGCGTGTCGGAGCATCGCGCTGAGTCGTGAGCTGTGCAGGAGCGCGGCCGTCTCATTCATTCAGGCGTTCACGATGAAAGCGCTGGACCGAGGCTGGAGCCGCGGCTTGAATAGCTGCGCGTCTGCTCCGCGCGGCGCTGGGGCGGCAGGGAGGCATTCACACAGCTATCGGGGGAAGACGGGGGCCGGCCCTGGGAAAGGGGCCAGAGGAACTCGTGTCTGTCAAGTCGCTGCAAGTGAACAAGTCCCGGTTTCCCACAGGGTGGAGAAAGAGCAGCTGGCCTCGGCTTATTGTTCCAAGAAATTGAAAGTCCGAGGAGATGCCCCGAATGTTTTCCGTGCCCCCCCCAGGGCTCCGCGCTTGGCGGGGGCGGTTATGAATGGTGTTTGGAGAAAGTGGGACCACATGGGGCTTTCCTGCTAGGAGATGCCTGGAAACCTCCCGTGGCAGGAGCCTTTGAGTCCTTCACCTCGAGTTCCGTTCTTGCAAGTCCCCACCCCATCACACCAACCCTCCTAATGAGCGTCCTTCAGGGAGTTTTGATGTTTTTAAGAAATAATTTTGTGCCGCATTGTATATAACATGAATGACTAGTAAAATAGTGTATTTGGTCCTATTATATTAATCCTGACCTGCAAATCATCTGCTAAGTTAGCTGTCTGTTGCTTATATTTTTGCAACCGATGGTTATCTAATAACGCTGAGATTGTTAGACGTTCCCTTTCATTTCCACAGCCTCTCTGGGTTACCTTACAACTCACAGTATATGACCCAGTGGTTCACTTTTCTATGAAAAGTAACCTGTTTAAAGTGAGCTGTTCCTAAGTAAGGTGCTGTGTTTCCAAAAATAATGATGTGTTAATGTGGCAATTACATAGAATTATAGTTGCTTTAACTGTTTTGTTTTAAACCATCCCTCCTTTTTTCTAAATAAAAACCAGTCAATTCCAGCCATAGGAAAAAAATCTAAGAGTAGAAGAAAATTTGTTTCATTCTCATAGATGACATAATATTTAAATTTAGCAAGTATGTACTCCACAGTAAAGCGTGTATGCATGAATGAATTTCAAAAGTGCATTTTTCTTTTTTATAGCTATGTATTCTCCAAATAAGGAATGGTAAAAAATATTGATTGTAGCAGTTGGAATCAAGCATATGTGGAATAGAAATATGACGCTCACCTCCTACAAATCCCAGACTTTAGTCCATTTCTTTTTTCCTTTCCTCTTTTCCAGACATTAACTATAGAGCCTGCATCTGTAGTTAATCAAGCATGATCAAGAATTCGAATGCAAGAAGAATATGAAATAAACGCATATATTGTTCTTCAGTGTCTTGTGCCACTCTTAGAATTACACTGCTTTATAAACCAGTATCATAAAATGTTTATGCGACCACTTATTTCAAGGTAATGATCCTTGAAACAGGCTGCCATTTTATAATAATTCATTCATAAAGTCCTACCGATATTCATTTTCATTTACAGTAAAGTTTATGGAGAAATTACACAAGCTTTCTCTTCAGGCTTCAGGTGTTTACTTATCTGGCTTTACTACTATGGCAAGTTACTCAATCTCTCTGTGCTTAGTTTCACTGTCTGTGAAATGGGAATAATAACAGTGCCTATCTGGAAAGGTTGTTAATGATTAAATGAAAAATGCAAGAAAAGCTGTTAGCATAGTGCCTAGTATAGGATTAGCCCTCAGTAAGCATTATCTATGATATCGTTATTACTATTTACACAGAACTATGTGTGTGTGGGGGGCCCTTTATCAAGCTATATTTTCTGGGATGTATAATTGTTTAGAAATTGGGAGTCTGGACTTAGAATCAAATAGTCTTGGGCTCAAATGCTAGACCTGTCACTTTGATTAGCCACGACAATGGTTAAGTTTGTTAACCTGTCTGAATGTCAGTCTTTCTGTCTGTAAAATGGGTAGGATTGAGAGGATTAAGTAATATGTGAAAAACGTGAGCACAGTTGGGGCGGGTCACAGGCGGGGTGCATGGTGGTCATTACTGTTGGGCTTGGTCATCACCCTGGACACGCCCCCTCTTTCACTGCCCAGATTCTGGTGGTCATTAAGGCCTGTTGATTTTACCTCCTGAAAATCTCTGCAACCTCTCTCCCATTTTCTTAATCCCCGCTGCTAAGTAGGCTCAGGAATTGTTTGTTTTTCTGATGAAATGTTGTGATAGTTAACTCACATGTCTTCCGTTTCACCTCTTCTCCCTCCTCGGCAGTGCCACCACTGTGGTTTTTCTAGAAATACCGTTCCAATAACCATTCCCACCCTTGTTCAAAATTCTCCCCATTTCTCAGCACTTCTTCATCTAAACTACTTGATATTCCTCGGTATGACTTAGTTTCCTTCCTTTGTGTCTAAGCACGTGGTCTTCCTGCACGGAGTGCCCTTCCACTCCACGTCTTCCTCCTGGGCCTACCCTGTGGGTATAAACTGAAACCCCTCACTTTATAAGACGCACACACAAAATGACAATGTCCTGCTGCATCACACTGGGGGAGAACCGAGGCAGCTGTGTCCCCAGCTGGCCGGCGGTCTCAGAGCTGAGGGCACACCTGCACCTGTTCATAGCTGAGCAGTGCTTCCTGGCACAGAGGCTGTTCAGTGCTGGACAAGTCTCTTGTTAGGGCTCTAAAGCCCTGGAAAACCTGCCTGGTCCTCTGGATGCTGAAGTATTTGTTAGGTGCCCTTCCCTGCAGTGGTCCCCAACCTTTTTGGCACCAGGGACTAGTTTCATGGAAGACAAATTTTCCACGGACTGGGGGTGTGGGCTGGGTGTCATGAGTAGGGAGAGGGTGGTGCAGAGCTCAAGCGGTGATGCATGGCCTGTTTCCGAACAGGCCACCGGCCAGTACTGGCCCTAGGCCCTGGGGTTGGGGACCATGGCTTCCCTGGACTCCCAGGTCTCCCCCACTTAATGCTACTATCTTGCTTGTATTGGTGTGGATAATTGGTTTGCTTATCCGTCTCTCTCACTAGCTCAGGCTTCTTAAGGGTGGGACAGGTTTATTCTTATCTGCTTGTTCATTGCTTTGCAGTGTTCCTAGCAGTTAATAGCCACTTTATTTAGTGGCTGTATATAATAATAGTGGATATAATAATAATATCTTTAAGAATCAAGTAACTTTTAAGAACATTTTAAATAGGTAATCCATGTCCTTCATACAAACTTCAAAAGGTACTAAAGGGTATTTAGTCAGGAAAGTTAACACTTGACTTCGTCACCCTCTTTTGAGGTAACCATTGCTTTTAGTTTCTTGAGTGTTCTTCCATAATGTTTCTTCATGCAACTTTTAAAAGTAAACTACTTCATGAAATCTACTTCTTTCCCTAATAGTGTGAGAGCGGTCCCAGTTATTTTCTGACAAAACAGGGACACATGGTGAACAGGGGACAGCGTTCCCCTCTCCATAGCCCCTCTGCACACATCTTCAGTGGACCTTGTGCAGGGTATTAACACATTGCTTAACGGACATATGTACTTGTAAGCTTTTCCCCTCCCAACTCGTTCCTTCCAAGTAGGTCTTTGACAGAAAGGTGTGATTAGAGCAGTGTTTCCTAGATCTTTAGGGGTTTAAAAACTCGATTGTCAGTTGATTTCATGGCATTATACTACTTCTAAAAGTATTATTTACCATAGTATTAATAAGCTGTCTTTTAAGCCATAAGGAATTTTTAAAAATATATGTTAAAACTTTATGATTTATGATACAGAGAAGTTGAGTTTGAGAATAATTCTATTAGAAGTTAAGGATAAGTTAATAAGTTTACCAAGAGGTATGATTTGTTATTGGAACACTATGGCAGACACAGAAAAACTTAATTAAAAAAAAATTCCTAATGAATAAAGTTAAGCCTATACCTTGAATACAAAAATTAACTGACAGCAAGTAGATAGAACTCTGGATCTTAGACCTTAGCTGAAGTTTTTAGTTACATTCCTCAGAAATGTTTGGATGAATAAGATAAACTATAGCCTCCTAAGAATGATGTATGTAGCTTATTTGCATGTTTGCAAATAATTATTTCACTTCTTTTATTTCTAAATTATGCATCCATGGACAATTGAATAAATCCATGCATTGCAAAATTAATGAGGAGAAAAAAAATCGTTCATGGAAGTAATTTAGTTAAGGTCATGAACTTTGGTTCTGTTGGAACATGTCTGTCAGGGAGCTATTTCAGCATAAAACACCACTCATAGCTGAATTCATTGTATTTTCATGTCCTTTATACTGAGGGTGACAGTCACTGCCCAGATTAACCATTTAATAATAAAATAGCACAGAATCCTTCCATTTGTGTCTTTGTTTTCTCAAGGCTGACTCAAGAGAGCTTTCTTTGGGTTAACTTGCTCCCAGCCTTGCTTGAGGGCAGCAGGCAGACAATGGAGGCAGTGAGATTCCAAATCAGCTTGGTGGATAACATTCTTGCCTAGGTAAGCGTTTATCTCAAAGTGTTAATTCAGAAATGGTGGCGGAGAAATACCACCACGAAATCACGAGCGTGATTTCAGTGTGTGTGCACATTTTTCTTTCTAGATCAACCATTTGAAGTTTGAATTTCTTCATTCCAGAAGTTATCTTTGAAGTCTGATCTGTTGGCCCAGCAGGCAGTATGACTTAAATTCTTGTGCCAGAGAACCTCCTATATTGCTGGTGGGAATGTCAAATTTAGATCAATGAATATTTATGGAAAGTGCCAACTTTTCTCATTCCCAAAAAGTATTTCCTGCATTTTGTTCCATTGCTCCACGATTTCCTGCCAGAACCTCAGGAAATTCTCTGTAACAATAACTGTGTTAAAGAAGATGCTTCAGTTTAGCAGATCATTTTTAGTTAAAAGAGAATATTCAGAAAGAAAAAAAACCCTCATAACACAATGCTGATTATGATACACCATACATTGAGATGTCTTCCAGCCTTTTAGTAATGACAGAATTTTACCCACAGAAAGTGGTTTTCTTGTTATCTCAGGCCCAGGACAAGGAATTCTTGCCCTCCCCAGATGGCGCCCTTCCCGTTTCCCCCCCATTCATGACATTCTTTCAGTTACCTTGGCTGCTTCTTCCTTTTCTTTCCTTTTTTGTATCTCCTTATCCAATTTGTCTCTCTGAATTTTTGTTTCCTTCTTTGAAAATTTCTTGATTTTTTTTTTTATTGTTTTTCTTTCTATTACCACTACAAATGATCACCAGCTGTCTAAACCGGCTCTAAACGGTAACCAGCCACTCTTAGCAGGGTCCCTGACAATAGCTAATGTCCTTTCACTTAATCTGGGTGCACACTGCAGTTAGACACATCCTGCTAAGACCCTGCCCTGGTGCTGTGCCCTTCTCTTCGCCCTGATCAGGATTCCACCTCCTCCCCACCTGCTGCGGCCCCCCAGGGTCCCTCCCTATTCGGTCTCAGCTAAGCAGCCCCTACGTGCACACTTTTCAGTATCTGCATTTCCAGCTTCGTTGCAGCGGCCGCCTGTCTCGCTTGTCTCGCTCCATGTGCTATGTTGACTTGCAGCTGCATAATTTTGTTGTATGACTCCCTTACCTGGGATGCACCCCCATTTCCTACCTAAAACCTAACCCGACCCCTCATGCACAGGCTGCGACACTCTGCCTGAGGACAGCGCTGTCATTATGGCCTGTATCAGCTGTCTTCTTTCTAAGTTTGCCTTATGTTATGTGACAAATCAGGATTCCCAACCAGAGTTGCCATCTGGTCCTCTTTAGGGTGGCTGGCCCCGAATGCCATCAGCCAGGGTCCAAAAAAAAGGGACATTCTCTTTCAAAGATCAAAACCTTAGCTCCCAACATTTCTTTGAATATACAGACAACTTAAGGGCATGAGTTCCAGAGCTAAGACCTGGGCCGTGGCGGGGGGAGGGAGTCACACCCACAGATTCTCCAGAGGTGGCCTTAGCAACCATGAAGCCCGTCTCCTGGCCCTGGGTTCTAAACCCAGTCCTGCGTCCTGGCCCTGCTCTAGGTACGAGTTCCTTCAGCATCCTGGATTTCGTGCCACTCACGGGGATTGCTGTGGAGTTGGTCTGTGTAGGATCTAAACTCTGTGATTCAAAATACCTTATTCCCATTTGTATCCAGAGGCACAAGGACCCTTCTAATTGGGTTTCTGGGTTAAATTGTTGTTTCCAGAACTGCTTCTGCCCCGTGGCTGATTTTCTGTCTGTCCCTGCTGCTGTGTCCTAGAAAGAGTGCTGCGGTGGGCTGGCACTCTTTTCCTGTCCCTCAAAATCCCCACTCTGTCCTTTCAGCCCTTTTACTCTGAATCTCCAAGCCTGGCATTTCTATCTTTGTTTCTGTACAAAATCAGTTTTCCCGACTCTTTATAATTCTACTCCTGGCTTCATGGGCATGCTTTTGTTCATTCTGGAAGTTTGGAGAGAGGAGAATTGGAGATAATCATCCACCCGTGAATGCTGTTGGAAGCTCCCTGTGCATTTCTTTAAGGGAGTTGGCATTTTAAAGAGTTAGCACCTTCTTGGGGAAGGGAATAGTAGTCCTTGTGGGATTATTGCCATTTCTGTTCAGTTTTGCTCATTGCTTTCACGTGCTTGCACCATTCATTTGTTCGCTCATTCATTTGTTCACTCAGTCGTGCATGCACTACAGACACGTTGGGGCCTCCACCCTGCCAGGCCCGATCAGCGAGTACATCAAAGCGAGTGTGTCTGGAGAACCCAGTTCTCACTGCCTTCCTCGCTGTGAATCCAGGGCACTTCTTGGCATTCTTGGTGGATTTGTTTTTGAAGTCCAAGGAACTTAAAAGGAATTTTCTCCATAGGAAACGACGGCGAAGGAAGGAGTGGAGGGATTAAAGTCACTATGGTGGACATTGCCATCTGCATTTTGCTTCTGTATATTTGGGTAAATTCACAGAGAAATGAGTGGGCCAAGTAGTGGGTCAGGGGAGGTGGGGAGGAGGCGCAGAGGCGCTCAGCACTGGCTGGCTGTGCTCCTGGAGGTGCCGGATCATCCTGTATGCCAGACACCACGGAGCGTTGATGGCTGTTTCCCTTAGGCTTCCATTTTCCCCTGGAAGCCTAAGAGCTCACCTGCTTTGCTAGCTCTTCTGTGTATGCCAGGGGAGAGCAGGTTCAAACAGTTACTCTCTGGGCTGCATGTTAGATGTTAATAATGTCAATGCCCAGGTCCTACCCCCAGGGATTATAATTTATCTGGTCTGGGGTGGGGTCCAGTCATTTGCATTTTAAAAATGCTTCCCAGATGATTCCACTGTGCAGCCAGGGCTGAGAACCACTCGGTAACATCATAAACTATGCCGGTGAATGCAGTTACACAGCAATGCAAGGGGTGGGACAGGAAGGCAGGACCTGAGGTCACCCCTCACTTGTCCACGGGGTGTAAGTCAAGCTCGATCCTATTGTGCTGCCGCGGCCCACAGCCTAGTGCTTTGTGCACACCAGTTGCTCAGTACTCAGACCCCGGCCAACCCTCTTCGCTTCCTATTTCATGCTATTCCCTCTGCTGTGTGAAGTAGGATAGTAACACACACATCAGAGTCGTGTGCCATCCCCGTGTGTGGATCAGGGACGTTGCCCAGGGAAAGCCAGGTCCTTCTCTGTGTCCTCAGGACCCCTAATGTAGTGTTTTTCACTTGGCAAGAGCTCAGTTGATGCTTAACTGTCGTGCTTGTGTTTAAATGCTCACAGTTCAGTCTTGCTTTTCTAGTCACTCTCCAAGGCCCTTCTTTCTTTCAAAAATACTCCTGATCAATAAATAATGATGTTTAGAGTCCCTCATGTTTTGGGATAAGATCCGGCATTAACAGGATTGGGCAGTTGATTGACCGAATTGTTCATTCTTTAAT
Source organism: Avahi laniger (assembly GCA_963575035.1). Taxonomy (NCBI): domain Eukaryota; kingdom Metazoa; phylum Chordata; class Mammalia; order Primates; family Indriidae; genus Avahi; species Avahi laniger. Next base: position 7,789 of record CAUYSK010103246.1, on the reverse strand, counting down.
TAACTCATCCAAAATGTATTAAGTACCTTCTACATTCTTCCGGCATCATTCTGTGCTGGGTCCCTCCTTTCCCAAGCTTTTAAATGAATGAGACACAGGAAGCTTTTCTCTGGGATTACCTGGGCTGCCACCTCCTCTCCTGATCCAATCTGCTGATCTTCACTTGCACCTGCTGGGGCCTGGTGGCGCCAAGATCTGCTGTTCTCACCCACCTGCTGCTCCCGCCTTCTCTACTCCTGTCTGCAATTGATTCATTACGCACTTGCTTTCCTGGCCTCCTTCAGATGTTTTTGTCAATATTTGTCTTATTGTTTCCCTTCTAGCTCTGCCTGACAACATAAGAGCCATCTATCCACATCCCCAACGCCACACACACACACACACACACACACACACACACACACACACCCCTGTATGGACCTTGCAGACCAGGGCCCCACTTGGCTTCCTACTAAAGGCCCTTGGAGAGGCATTTTACTTACTGACCCCAGACTGAGCAGAGCCAGAATCTAGACCCAGGCCCATCTGCTGGGGTGGGGCAGGTTTTGCTGGAAGGGCCAGCCCAGGTGCAAGCTGAATGTGGGGCCTATAAGACAGTTTTTAAAGAGCTCAGAAAGCCGATGGCACTCAAAGTTCCCCATGCATTAAAGGACGTGACTGTGAAGTCCATCACATGTCCCATCCCTGCAGAATCGTTGTAGTGGCATCTCAGTCTCCCCTGAGCGGGACTGACAGGCCCTCTGTGGTCTGATCCGTCAGACCTCCCCGCAGCCTCTTCTCTTCCTGTTCCCGTGTTGTGGCCATTCTGTAATATCTGTGGTTCCCATAATGTGACATGGTGACCTTTCCTTCATCCGTGGTGCTGTCACTTATTCCATCCACCCCGTCATCCTCTTATTGTTTCCAAAGCAAGGTATCTGTGCATCTGACCAGCGCATCATTCTGTTAACGTACCTGTCTCTCTTTGAGGACAGAGGTGTTTGCTCAGATTTCTAGTAACCTAGCGCAGTGCCTGGCATACAGTGTTGATTCTGTAAATATTTGTTGGATGAATCCATATCCCAGACAAGAGACAGGGATAGAGAGGGACCCAGTGGGCATTACTTAGAGACCAGACAGGCAGGAGTTGGGATGAGGGAAGTCACTGGTGAGGAAGCAGAGTGGTGCTGTCCTGGGAAAGGGGGGGCCTGGCTCAGGAAGGCTGGGGGCACCTCGGTGGGTCCCCCAGACAGGATTTGGATATAAGGAACAAGGAAGAATCCAGGTAACCAGACTAGGGCAGAGGGTGGACAAACATTTTGGGGACCAAGGCCTCAGCCCGTGTTCTAAACCAGAACACGTGATCAGGAACAACCCAGCAGCAGAAACAGGAAGTCCAGGATAGTCTCTGCGCTCACAGGTGGGCAGGGAAGAGCCACAGAATCTGGTAACCAGGAGGACCTTGATGACCTGAAGAGATTATTAATCTGTTTTTTTTCATCTACCAATTCAATACAAAGAAAAAATGAATTACGTTCTTGTAATTAGATTAATATTTACTGATGATGAAGATTTCATTCAGCCTTAAAACTCAGATTATATTCAGCAAAAACCTATTTCTAGATTTGGAGTCACCGATTTCCAAGCATCTCAAGCCAGCAATTCATTAACTTATATAGTCAACAAGTATAATATTCGTCAAGTCTCTAGAATGTGCCACACACCGGTGACAGGGTGTATACCCACCCCAGGGCTTGTGGCCAAGCAAACGTGAGAAAGTGCCCGAGAATCCCACTAAGTGTGTTTGTCAGCTCAGATTTGGGAGAGATTCTGTTTCTCAATGTCTCAGACACCACTGTAATTCCACTTATTGCTATAGAATAGTATCTTCGTCAACAGACAGAAAATTCTGATGAAACACTACATTTCTACTGCATGGAGTCTCCTTTTAGTTTAGAGAGTGTGACTTCAGAATGCTCCATTGTGTGTAACTTCAGACTCATTGGCATCTCTTGACTAGTTTGTTGGCATTTGCTGAGTAGTTGTATTTTCATACAAAGTAGAAGTTTTTAAGGGAACTCTACCTGCCTGGCTTTAAAGGACTGTGTTTAAGTGAGGGAACAGCTGATCTCCTCCAGGCGTTCTGGGCTAAGACATCCTCTTCTCAGGAACTGAACAAAGGCATACAGAATTTATGTCACAGATGGATTTTTGTTTGATAAAAATCACTTATTACTGAATGAAAGAATAGCCTATTCTCTTTAGAAATATGAGCATAACATCTCCTGTGTCCTTGGTGGTTTCTAACTTTGTTGGTTTCGTTTTAATTATCATAAATTGACTGAGTTAAAATGGATCTCATTTTACGTGATCAAACTTTCCCTGAAAATTTGTGTGTAGGATGTTTTTCTATAAACGAAATAATTTCAGATTCACCGCTAAAATAATTCCAAGATAATATTTGAGGGGACCAGCTAATAAAGAAAATAAGTGACACTTCAGTTACTGTCATCGACTGACCTAAGTCAGTTTAATTATATAAAATGTTTAGGGTGGTTTTGGTGGATAATGGAACCCTTTGAAGAGGTTAGAGCACATGGGATTGGTTACTCTTTTATATTCTGAACACTGGATGATCAAAAAAGAATAGCTTGGATCAAACACCAATTTACATTGTGGACTGTGTAAGTTATTAACATTATTAACATACCTTTCCCGGCAAGCAGGTTCATAGCAAGTCATAGGTCGTATCCTTTAAATTGGTAGAGTCACAGCTTTCTGTCTGTTGGAATATTCAGACTTCTCTCTGGGCACCTGGCAGCCTTCCTAAACCTGGATACGGAACCAAACCTCAGGTTCCACCACACTCAGACCAAATAATTTTATACCCGGTACTTAGAAGGGTGAGGAGAATCTCCATGTTTTAACGGTTTTTTTGTAGCCTAGTTCACATACCGTAAGTATACAGGTGAATGAGTTTTTAGTAAGTTTAGAGTGTTGTGCAGTCATTGCCACGATCTGGTGCGGAACATTTCCAAGACTCTAAACCATGTCCTCATATTCATTTGTGCTCAGCCCCTTCTCGCACCCTTAACCCAGCCCCCAGCGATAATCTCCTCTTTGTACTTTGAGACTTTTTTGCCTGTTCTGGAAAGTTCATATGCTTGGAGTCATACAGCATGTAGTCTTTCGTGTCTAGCTTCTTTCCTTAGTATTTTCCGGGTTCATCCCTGTTGCAGCATCTGTCGATAGTTTGCTCCACTGTATTGCTGACTGGTATTCGGCTGTGTGGATACACTGCATTTTGCCCAGTCATCCGCTGACTCGCGGGTGTTTGGCTATTTCCAGTGTGGCACTGTCAGGAATAACACTATACGCATTCACATACAAATCTTTGTGTGGACATAGATTTTATTTCTTTTGAGTGAAATTCCTAGAAATGGAACAGGTTTGTATGGTAAATTTGTGTTTAGTGTTTTTTAAGAAACTCTCAAACTGTTTTCCAAAGTATCTGTGCCATTTCACATTCGTACCAGGAGTGTGTGTGTTCCTGTTTCTGCACGTCCTTACCGACGCTGTGCATTACCTTTCTGCTACGGACTTCGTAGAGGGGTTGAAGTGATAGCTCCTGGTATTAGTTTGCATTTCCCTAGTGATTAATGACATCCAGAATCTTTTCAAGTGCTTCTTAGCCATTCATATATCTTTGGTGAAATGTATATTTAAGTGTTTTGCCCAATTCTCAGTTGGATTGTATGTATTCTTAGTATTGAGTTATAAGAGTTTTTCATATTTTCTGGATACAAGCCCTTTATCAGAAATGTGATTTGAAAATATTTTCTCCTAGTCTATGGGTTGTCTTTCCATTTTTGTTAATGGTGTGTTTTGAAGTGCCATGGTTTTCTATTTTGATGAAGTCCTATTTATCAATTATTTTCTTTGATGAATTATTCTTTTGGTGTCCTATCTGAGAATTCTTTGCCTAATTCAAGGTTATAGAGATTTTCTTCTATATTTTCTTCTAGAAGTTTTATAGTTAAGCTTTTACATTTAGGTCTGCGACCCATTTCGAGTTAACATTTGTGCATGGTAAGGAGGCAGGGTTAAGTTTATTTTTTCCGTGTGTATATCCAGTTTTTGTTTCAACGTTTATTGAAAAGATAAAATTGCTTTGGCATCTTTGCCAAAAATCAATTGGCCATAAATGTGAGTGTCTGGACTCTGTTTCGTTCTCTCGATCCATATGTCTGTCCTTATGCCAACATTACACTGTCTGGATGCTTTTGACTTTGTAAATTTTGAATTAGGCAGTGTAAGTCATCCAACTTTGTTAATTTTTTTCCTAAATTGCTTTGACTGTTCTAGGTCATTTGCATTTCATTAATATCAATTTGTCAATTTCCACAAAGAAGCCAGCTGAGATTTTGATAGCAATTGGATTGACTCTGTAGATCAATTTGGGGAGAATGACTGTCTAACGATATTGAATCTTCCTATCTATGAATAAGAAATGTCTCTTCATTCATTTAGATCTTCTTTAATGTCTCTCAAAAGATTGTGTAGGTTTTCAGCATATTGGTCCTGAATTTCTTTTGTTAAGTTTTTTTTATTTTTTATTAAAATATTTTGTTCTTTTTGGATAAAAGAGGCTGGGCTGGATGGAGATCTGCTCTAGCCCTTCTGTGGCTCTGGTGTTTCCAGGATCTCCTTGTTATGTTGTGAGCTGGTCCAGCTGTCTACTGCTTGCACCTTCTGGGGCCAAAACTCAGGCTAGCCCAGCCGAGAGCTTTCCCTGTTCATTTTCTGTGAGTTCACTGCTTTTGCTGATAGCATCGCTGGGCATGTGCTTCCACTCCCTGCTCCCAGTCAAGCCACTGTCTCCAGCCCTGGAGCTGCTGGTTTTCACGGCTAGCCCTGCCTTGGGCTGGGGTGAGGATGGAGCAGCCCCATCTGGAAAGCCGCTCTCTTCCAACAGTCTTGCCCAAAACTCTGGCAGCTATTCATGAAGAAAAGCTTCCCAGTCTGTTTGTCTTCAGCCGATTTTCAGAGTCCTGAAATGGAGCTGTTTTTGAAAATTTTGTTCACTACGTAATGTTTTTGGCAGGGTGAGGATTTGTCAACCCCTTTTCTTTACCATAGACAGAAGTGTCTCTAAATATTTTAGTTGATACCAGTAACTTGACTACTATGAATTTCTCCAGTGAGAATCCATTTCTATTATTCATTATGCCATTAAAAATTTTACTAATTGCCCTTGCTGATATATGCTAATTAGCATCATGCTGATGTCGTGGAGACAGAGATGTCAGGGGCCTCTGGAATATGGGCCGTCTTTCTGATCAGAATCCCAGCTGACTACCCTGGAAGATGCATCGCTGGCTTTAATACTGGCTGTATGTGGGTGGTTTAACCTGAGTCTAAAGTGTCTTCACTATTATACTAGCTACCATTTATGGTTAACTGGATTTTCATCTTGAGTCAAACCTCAGCATGCTCTAGTAAAGGAGAATTCTGTGGGCGTTGGAGGGGAAGGGAAATGGGTGCCAAGTTCAAAGAAGTGCTGCATTGAAGGGCTGCTTGGGACCATAGCCCCAGAAACTGAAAGAAGGGCTGCCATTTTCCTCCTTGTAAACAAATGAGGCTCTTAAACTGGACAAACTTCTTGAGGGCTGGAGCCTAGGGTTGGAAAAAACAGCAGGGAGAGGTTGGTTCTCCCAGGAAGGGGAGAGCTAAGGGAGAAGGGGTGAGTATGGGAAGTGCAACTTAGAACTTAAATGGAAAAATCTCACTGTTCCGTGTGTACCATAGTCGGGTGGGTGGTAAAGACAGGCCATCTGATTTTTACTGGTTTGTTTTGAAATAAAATGCATTAAAGATGTACATAAATGTAATTTATGAGAGTAATCTATTCGTGTGGTCCAGCCTGGGTTTTGATTCCTTTATTGCTAAAGTATGGAAATAAAGTAAATTCTCCCTCCCTTATCACCATGATAAAAATATAATATAGGGAAGAATTTAGAAAATCAAAAAAAAAAGGGTTTTTAATAGCTGATTTTAATAACAGCAGAGAAAGAGAGAGAGAAAGAGAGGGGGAGCTTCAGAGACACTGCTCCGGTGAGGCGCACCTTGACCTCCAGAGTGGGGGGACAGCCCCAAGCCCATGTGCATGGCCCTGCTTTTGCACTGAGAGGTTCTCTTGAAAATTCTTCCTTCTGTTTCTGTCACTTAGACCTTCCCCCTCTCCTGGAGGCTCAAACTCAAGGTCCCCAGGAAGCCAGGGAACAGCTTATCAATTTCTACAAAAAAGCCAGCCAGCAGACTTTGACAGAATTGGCTGGACTCTATAGCTCAATTTGGGAGAATTGCTGTCTAATAATATTGAGTGTTCCTATCTGTGAGTAAGGAACGTCTCTTCATTCATTTAGATCCTTTTAAATTTCTCTCGGAAAATTTTTGTAGTTTTCAAGTGTATTGGTCTCAAATTTATTTTGTTCCATTTTTTCCCTAAATATTTTATTCTTCCTTGCCTTTGTGGATGGTGCCTGAATGGCTCTGTTTTGTGTTAATAGATTTCCCTGCTTGATGTGCAGTTGACCTTGTTCATATGTTGTGTCTTTCATTTTGGAGTCCTTGAAGGTTTTTTTCCTCTTAACAGTAAGCCAAAAACCTTTGTTTTAACTGGAGCTCTGCATTCCCTCTAAAAATAGCTGCCAAAGGTCTCCAAGACTTGAATGCTGAATGGGGATTCTGGAGTTCTGGTTAAATAGTGACAGAAAGCTGCCGGAGGAAGCAAGATCTTACTAATCAGCTCAATGATCTTGTGCCAAGCTTGGCTGAGTGGGCTAAACCCAGAGTGTTCGAGCTGGAAAGAAGCCCAAGGAATCATTTAATCTCTTGGACTCAAAGCAGCGTCCCCTGGGAGCTTGTTAGACATGAAACATCTCAGCCCCATCCCAGACCTACTGAATCCATATCTGCCTTGGAACCAAATCTCTGGGGGATTTGTGCACATTAAAGTGTGAGAGGCCCTGCAGTAATTCTTGACTCTCCCTACCTGGTGCCTTGTTTAATCGTAGTTATCACACTTGTGGACGCTAAGGGCCATCTTCCTCTGCCTTTAATAACATGGCGTCATTAATCCACCTTAGATCACATTAGCATTTTTAATAGCACTCTTCTCATATAGTGTATACTTATCACAAAGAACTGTAACATCTTTTTGTCTTTGCCAAGACTATGCTGTGCTTGCAGGTGGATTTTGGGAAAACAGTGGAAGACGCTACATTATTAAACTTACTCTGGTTTTATTTTGGCCACTGTTGGGATTCCACTAATGCCAAAATCCAGTGTATTTGCTTCTTCCATGTTTAATGCCTTTTTATATCACTATCTAAGTCAGGATTTAAAATATTGAATAAGGGCATGTTGGGCACACAGGGCAGAAAACCCATGTCTCTGCCCCTCAATCCAATATACTTTATGTTGCTTTTCTCTTTTTGGAGCTAACTCTTTGGGAAAGTGTACTCCTTCCTGCTTTCCTCTCAAGACCAGGCCTCTGTGCTGCGTGAGCCGTGTGCCTCCGTCCATAGGAAATCAGTGCACGTGGAGACCTTTCGAAGAGCTGACTGAGGAGACTGACAAGTTGCTCAAGGAAAACTTGGAGTCTGTAGTATGATGTATGATGTATGCATGTAGCATGATTGTGTAGTATGTAGTATGGAGACCAAAAGAAACAGGGCTTTGGAAAGAAAGGTCATTTTTTTTTTTTTTTTTTTTTGAGACAGAGTCTTGCTCTGTTGCCCAGGCTAGA
>CAUYSK010103245.1:0-46423 GCA_963575035.1 Avahi laniger | reverse complement strand
TTTGGGACTTTTTGATAAAAGCCATTCTCACTGGAGTTAAGTGATATTTCATTGTGGTTTTGATTTTCATTACCCTGATGATAAAGATGTCGTGCATTTTTTCATGTGTTTCTTGGCCATTAGTCTATCTTCTTTTGAAATGTTGCTAGTTTCTGACTTCAAGGTCACACATTATATATGAAAATACTAACTACATTAATCAAAATTCTTAGAAAAAATTGTTGCTATTGTGTCTTTCAGCCTCTGAGCTATACTCTGGTTCCTAGCACTCTAATACTCTTCTGCACACTTCTCTCGTCTCAAAGAATCCAAGAAGCATCCTCTCTTTTGGGGGAGGAGGAGAAGAAAGGATTTTATGAGATCTAAAATTAACAAATTTTTAATATATAAATAGTTGATATTATATTTGAATGTAATGTTCTCTGAGGACTTTCCAACTTAACAGTAATTAAGGTCTAAGCAAAAGAAATAAAACTTCTAAAGATAATTTCAGACAACATGAAGAGGTGGAAGATCCTTTGTATCTGTTTTCGTTTAGTTCGGAGAGACTGCTCCGGAAAAAATTTAAGACAATCTGGTGGTTTATGAACCATGTAAGTGTAATAAAGTTATGAAATAGTTTAGATAATGGGCTTTTTTCTTGGCATGGGATCAAGTATATAATTTACATATCGTGTTTTACATTTATAATGGTTTTTTAGGTATTTGAAATCAGCATCCTTAATAATAATGTCAAAAGAATGCAACAGTTTTAATTCCTTTGTATTGGATAGGAAGGTACGTTAAACATTGCAATACATGAAAACATGATATATTTTAAATTTGAGCACAGTTTTATGTTTATGGCAACATTAAACCATTTTTATGCCTCTCAGACATATTACTGTACAAATATTTTAAAGAAAAAATTAAGACATTTACATATTATAGTAAGCTTTATTTATAATATAGAAGATGACTTTAAACAAATAAAGGAATAATTTTCAAAAATCAAAAAGTGACTAAAGTGAGAATATCAAATTTAGGTCATATCTTTTTGTGTGTGTAAAATATACGGAAAACTGACCCAACAAAATGGACTTTGACATTAACCTTAATATTTCATTTCACTTCACCTTGTGCCTTTAGAAATGAGAATATCACGAATTTTAAAAATTCACTATTTTAAAAAATAATCAACAAAAATTAAATCTAAACATTTATTTTGAAGGACAAAATGACCAATCAAAAACAGCTAATTTTTCTTGAATAGGATATGATATTTTAAGTATTTATTAGTAACTAGTTAATTTTACAATGGAAGTATATAGACAGTATCCAGCACTATCTAAAATTTTTTAACAAAGCATAGATTTTCTTTGAATAACAATTGGCCTAACTACCACAGTTAGTTTCTATATTCATCAGATTTCAGTTGATAACCAAAAAAAAAGATAACGTTGCTTTAACTTGTTTCCTCCTTTTTAGATTTTGTTGGTAAAATATGTAATGTGCTTTGTATACTGGCAAAAAGATAAGCTGAAAAGGGCTTCAGTATTAAAACAAAAAAAGAGTATGAAATTCTACTATTTTATCCAGGTTCATATTTTATTGCTTTTAACCAAACATTTATTTTCTTAATTACGAGGTAACTTTTTTTTAAAGGACGAAATGGATTAAGTAATTAAAATATGAATGGACTAAAGAAAAATCTCCAAAATGGTATAGCTGTAAAAGTGTTTGCTGCTTATAGGCAGCATAATGAGAACAGAGAGCTAATTGCAGTGCTTTGTTTGAGCTTATTCTTTTTCAGCCAGAGGGTAGAAAATAATGTTTAGAAGATGTTCGACACTTAATTACTTAATTCTGATTTTTTTCAAATGAATGGCAATTCTTTTAACCAATTGAATTCAAATTCTTAGTTATATTGTGTAGTACACACAACATATAAGAACGAATAAAAAATGTAAATGAAAGAAGGGAAATGGCTAATATTTCCTTAGCATTCTCTTTCACTTTTACTAACACATTAAGAAAATGCTCAGTCTGCTATGTCTGTAAGTATTCTCACCTATATATGCATAAATAGTACCAGAAATCATAAAGAATGATGGATGTTTTTACTGGATTTTAATTGCAATTGTGTGTAACTTTGAACTATAAAACAATTTAGAGAGATTAAACCGAAAATTAACTATAGTAAGGAAGAAGAATTTTTGTAGCAGGAGCATGTTCTACCTGTTAGCAATTGAGATTTCAGTTTTTCTTGCTGATCATTAAATTCTATTTTCTGAGGTAAGATACAGTTGCAAAGATATAAATTGCAGCCAAGAAGAGCTTTCAAATGGATGAGGCCACTGATACACCCAGACCGGTAGTCTGTCTTTAATAATGATATCCAGTCACTTTGTGGGAGTGCATGAATACGGTCCTTAGAAATCAGGGGCTATATGGATTTTACTAGTTAAAACTTATTCTGGAATACATCTAACTGCCATGAGCCTAATGATATGGTTGTTTACACCACTAAATTTGAGGTGGTCTTTTATGCATCAATTGATAACAGGAACAAAATTTAATACCCAGAAGCAGGGTGCTGATGTTATTTTGGGGACCACGCAGTGGGTAGGACCTGTGGGCCTTGAGGAGGCTGTTCGTGAGGGTACAAAGGAAAGTGAAGAAAATGTTATTGAAAGTTGGAGAAAAGGATGCACTTACTACATAGTGATGGAAATTTTGGCAATACTGTTGCTTATATAATATGGAAATTATAAATGAACATAACAAACTTGATTAGCTAAGAAGATTTCTGGGCAGATTATTGAAGATGCTTTCTGTTTTCTTTCTAGCTGCTAAAAATAAAACGTGAGAGAAGAAAAATGACCAAATTTTTTCAGATTTCAAGCAAAATTTAGAGACACAACAAAGGGCTCAAACAGGTTTTTCAGCCAGTAAGTGTTCCACCAATAAGAAAAGGCCCTAAGGCAAGGATCAAATCCAAGGAATTTTTAGGAATATGAAGATTTAGTAAACAGGTGAAGGCAGAAGTATGATTTTAATCTTGTTTAGATTCTGGAATAATTTAAGGCTGTATCTCCTAGACCCTTTCTATTAGACAAAAGGACTTCCGAAAGAAACATGAGGACATTGTACCACTGCTGTACAGAAGGCCTACAGTAGAAAAAGTCTCTCAAAGAAATTTGTGGGTGAGACTTTGGTTAATGGAGTAGATTATACTCTGATATATATAAGACTTGCACAGTTTTTCTTTATTTCAGAATATTATTGGGGTACAAACATTTAGGTTACATATATTGCCTTTGCACCCTCTGAGTCACAGCTACAAGCGTGCCCATCCCATAGACAGTGCGCACCGCACCCACTAGGTGTGAATATACCCATCCTGTCCTCCGTCCTCCCCACCTGCCTGACTAGTCTGGATTTATAGGGACAGAAATAGTGCCAAATGAAAATAGGCCCTCGGACCCCAAAATTTCCATGAGTAAGATGCAGATGGAGAAAACCTTTTAACTGCAAATGTAGAGCATTTCTTATTGAAAAATAATTATGCTTCAAAGGCTAAAACCAAGACTAGAGAGAATCACTCACACAGAACATAATAATAATAAAAACTGGCAACTTGTGTCTAGCTTAGTTTCAGTATTGCTCTGCACTACAGATTTCTGTCTGTATTTTTGCCTTTTGAATGGGAGTATATATTGCATTATTGCATGTTGGATATGTAGTAGGCAGTTAACTTGTCTCTTTATTCCAGGTTTTCAAATCAAGGGATATTGATCCTGAGGATCCCCATCTATTTAGGTTGGCACAAAAGTAATTGCAGTTTTAGCATTGTTGACATTTGCCATTTGATATTGGAAAACATTCTTAAATGTGGTTATGTTATACATCATTTTAATGTGCATTTCTCACTTTACATTTTTTTGCTAATGACTTATTACTTGTTTACTTTATATTTATTTTACAATATGAAAATTATTTTAGACAAAAAGCAAATTTGAGCAATTTTCTTATTCCAGTTCAAAATGGATTGTAAAGCAACAGAGACAACTCACAACATCAACAACACATTTGGCCTGGGAACTACTAAAGAACGTAGAGTGCAGTAGTGGTTCTAGAAGTTTTGCAAAAGAGAGAGAGCCTTGAAGATGAGGAGCACAGTGGCGGGCCCTTGGAAGTTGACAATGGCCAATTGAGAGCAAATCAAAGCTGATCCTCTTACAACTACACTAGAAATTGCCGAAGAATTGAAGGTCGACCATTCTATGGTCATTTGGCATTTGATGTAAATTGGAAAGGTGAAAAAGCTCAAAAAGTGGGTGCTTCATGAGCTGACCAAAAATCAAGAAAATTGTCGTTTTGAAGTGTCATCTTCTCTTTTTGTGCATAACAACAATGAACCATTTCTCTATCGGATTGTGATGTGCGTTGGAAAAAAAAGGTTATGGTCATTGTTTGCACTGTTTGGTGGTCTCCTGCTGGTCTGATCCACTACAGTTTTCTGAACCCCTGCTTAACCATTACATCTGAGAAATATGCTCAGCAAATGGATGAGATACACGAAAACTGCAATGCCTGTAGCCAGCATTGGTCAACAGCAAGGGCCCAATTCTTCTCCACGACAACACCAAACATGACACAACCAAAGGTTCAAAAGTTGAACAAATTGGGCTATGAAGTTTTACCTCATCTATCATATTCACCTGACCTCTTACCAACCAACTACCACTTCTTCAAGCATCTCGACAACTTTTTTGCAGGGAAAATGCTTCCACAACCAGCAGGATGCAGAAAATGCTTTCCAAGAGTTCGTCAAATCCTAAATCACGGATTTTTTACATTACAGGAATAAACAAATTTATTTCTCATTGGCAAAAATGTGTTGATTGTAATGGTTCCTATTTTGATGAATAAAGATGTGTTTGAATCTAGTTGTAATGATTTAAATTTCATGGTCTGAAACTGCAATTCCCTTTGTACCAACCTAACTATATCTGAACTTGGTTTATGTAACAAGGTTCTTGATCTCATGCCTATGTCTAATGACAATGTGATAAAGTTTAGGTGAGTCTTGGGAGAGTATAAATATATTTTTCATGTGGAAGGTAGCCACTAAATGTAGGATGATTTGTTACATAGAAATAGATAACTGAAAAAAATATGACTGTGCAAAAACCTGTGTCCATTGGGAAATGTTGCCATCATTCACTTTTGGCTTCTTTAAGGGCCCCTCAAATCTACCTACAAAATAATAGTGCACCAGAATTTAATATACCATCTCCCCTTTCTTCTTCTTTATAGGACAGTTTCACATATTTTTATTTATACACTAATTACTCACAAATATATTTTTTTCTAAGACCTGTTGCTTAAGCTACTTGGAATGCCCATCTGGATGTCCAATAGAGATCTATAACTCCGGATCAAGTACAGCTTAATTTCTCTTGGTATTCAAAATCATTCTTTCTCTTCTCTCCATCTAAGAAGAAACTGGGCATCAATATAGACTTCCAGTTCCTCACATTCACCAGTCACCAAATTTTGTCAACTCAGCATTTTCCTTTCTTTTTTTTAATGCCTGGTTTTTGAACCTTAGACTCACCTCCCTTCAATCCATCCATTATTCTAGAACAAGTCAAATCACATTACTTCTCTGCTTAAGCATCTTCCCTAGATTTGTGTAGTTTCACCCAGTGGGATTTTATGTATAATAATGTTTTTCTTTTTTGAGAATGAAAGGAGAGTTTATCAATAACTTGACAGAACAGCATGCATAAACTACTTATTCCAGGAAAACTTGGAGATATGGTGAACTTATTATATTTATGAAACATTGTCTTAGTTTCTTAAACATACAAAAGATTCAACATCATAGGCACTGTATCAGTGTAGATTCCCTAAAAGCAAGAGTCTAAGATGGGGATTTTTGTGTAAGTTTTTATTGAAGGAGTACTCTTAGGAAAAGCATCTGAGGAAGTGAGGCAAAGAGGATAGGGAAAGGAAGAAGCTTAGTAAATATGTCCTTTCAGATGAAGTCCCACCTCAGTTTCATCTCATGGGGAACTCGGGATATAAATGACATCATAGATTTATCCAACTTTAAGGCACCCATCAGATTAAGAAAATTCTTCTGAGAAGGGTACAGTTATGAGCTATTCACAGCCAATGGTGATGTGTGTATTAGGATGCTAGGGCTACCGTTACAAAATATCATAAAGTTATTGTGGCTTAAAACAACAAAACTTTATTTTCTCATAATTACGGAGGCTAAAAGTCCGAATAAAGGTCTCAATAGGGCCATGCTCCCTCTTAAACCATTAGGGGAGAATCCTTCCTTGACAGTTCTGGCTTTTCGTGTTTGCTAGTAATTCTCAGTGTTCCTTGGCTTGCAGCTGCAACATAATCTACCTCTACTGTTGCATAGCTGTCTTGTGTGTCTCTATTGTCATACAGCATTCTCCCTGTTTATGTATGTTCAAATTTCCTTCCTTCTTAAAAGGATATGGGTCATAGTGGATTAGGGCCTGCCTAACACCTTCATCTTAATTTTTACATCTTCAAAGACCTGATTTCCATATAAAGTCATATTGATAGGTACCAGGGGTAGAGCTTCAACATATCTTTCTGGGAGATACAATTCAACCTGTAACAATGGGAAAATAAAGGTCATCTGGCCATAGCACCAACAGTATTGGCTACAAGTATCTTTTTAAGTTCCCAGATTCCTCATGAGTTTAACCTTAGATATACTGATCTATTGACATACTGAACAATTTTCAAGTCTCGATTTTTACCTCTTTGCATACTCTTCATGCCTAAACTATATCCCTTGCCCTTCTGCTTGGCAAAAATCTCCTCATCTTGAAGACGCAGTATCATATTTTGATACATTAATATCATACCAAGATACCTCATTCCAGATTAGTTTTTTTATTCATTCATTCAATAATTTTAATGCATATTATGTGGTGCAATGCTAGCTATTAGATATGGTGATGGATTATTAGGAATATAGACTCTGGCCCTAAGGTAGGTTATAGTCTAGTAGGGAAGACAAAATATAAATAATTATAAGCAAGTTCAATAAATAGTAATGTAGTCACAGTGTACTGTGGTCACTGAAAAGAAGAGCGCCAGGCTCAGGCAGTGGCAGAGATGTAAATGATGACACTAGTCAGGAAGATTTTGACACTGAAAAATCAAAAGTTAAAACTTAATGTACAAAAGATAGTTCTAAATCAGTCCTTTCATAAAGCACCTCATTTTTAACTCCACAAATGTTCTCTGCTAGTTATTTAACTGTTTCTTTAATCCACTATGGAATCATTCATTCATTAAACTTGACAGTTATTTCTGGTGTAAGGCACCGAGTTAAGTTCTGTCAGACATATCTGAGCTGTTTTAAAACAAACATCAAGTATAGGCAACAGGATAAAACATACTACTGTCTTTAAAGTAAATGTAGCAATTTGTTATTTTGAACTGTTAATCAAGCTGTATTTATCTATAATTGATTAATTTCCTAGAAAAAATTTATCAATCTGTAATTTGCAGATCTCAAAGCAGTCCTTAAATATCCTAAAGGTAATTTTCCTAAACAGACAATTTAGAATGCCTGCAATTAGAGTTGCAAGTGATGATTGTCTACAATAGTAATTTTCTTGTCTTAATGGCAATAAGCTGCTCATTATTTTTAAAAAAGTATGTCACTCATTATTCTTGTTTAGAATGCTGCCTTATCTCCAGAAGCTGATGAAATAGTCTGCTTCTTACTGACAGTGCGGTAAAGTGTGAGGGAAGATGTCAACATCAATAGACTGACCTAAAAAATATCCACGCTTAGGTTTTTTGATGAGCTGGTTTTAATATCATTAGTTATAAAATAGCAATTTTGGGGGACAAAATGTTTAATATTTGTCAGTCAAAAGTTTATATCCATTTATACTATTAACATTAATAGATACATATTATTTCACCAGTTCATCTCATTTCTTGTATTCAAAAATAATTACATAACAAAAGAGTAACTTCAGCTTACTCCTCCTTACTATCGCCATACTCAATATTTAGAGAATGCAATCACAATGCAACAGAAATATCAAGTTAATTGGTTAACGGGAGGAGTGTTATTTTTTTCTTTCTGAGTCAGTCTAGAACAGGGTTTAGCAATTGTTTTTGCGAAGGACCAAATAGAAATAAATATTTTCACTTTGTGAGACATACGGTCTCTGCCACAACTATTCAACTCTTCTGTTGTAGCAGGAAAGTAGCCATAGACAATTCCCAGTGAAAGAATGTGGCTGTGTTCCAATAAAATTTCATTTATAAAAATATGTGGCAGGACATATTTGGCTCAGAGGTTGTAATTTACCTAATAAAAGTATGTTCTTCATAGGAATGTTGTAAAAGTTAAAGTATATAATGTATGTAAAACACTTCACACAGGACCTTAAAACTCAGCAAATGCTCAATATATTCAAATCATTAGTATTATTATGTGTTAGAGGAAGAGATTAAGAAAAAATAAATGAAGGAGCATGTATACTCTTGTGGACAGGGACCAAGTCTATATTTAATGTCTATCTTAGTTCTACCACAGTGTCCAGCACTGTGCCTAATGAAAACAAGGGAATCAATGAATACTCATTGAGTAAATCAATATGTGAATAAAGTACAGCATACATTATTATTAATTCACTTTGTGTTTCTGTAAACGTTAGAGAGAAGGCTGTGATGTAGTAGTCACAGAGTTACCCTGTATCCATTCAGTTTATTTTAATATTTCCAGATGGCCATAAGATATAATGTGGTGAATATTGTGGCTTCGGAACAAAATGAGGCTAAATTTAGAGGTCTTTGAAGAATCTTATAAGCATTATTCCCCAAGAATTATAGGATGGTGAGTTAGATAAAACTTTTTATTGTATCTTTTATCCATTCCTGTTTAGCATTTGAGAAAAATGATGCTCTCAGTGTTTAAGTGATTTTCTTGCTAAAATCATACAGGAAATGGAGGAGTCAGGATCAGAACCTTGGTCTTCTCACTCCTAATCCAGTGCTCTTTCTATAGCATGTCACCAGAGTTAATATCTAAACTTTTTTATTAATTGCAGAAGAAACTCCCCCTTCTACCACTTTTCCTTCTTCCTATACAAATTACACATACTGAACATACGAATATATGAATGTACCTTAGGAGAAAGATCTCACAAAGTGATTACGCTTAACTCATTTTATAAATCAATGACTATGCAAAACATCATCTCAGATTATTTCTATATGGTAAAAGAGAAATATTCTTATAAATGTGATATTGAAGGAAAACAAGTAGTGCAAAAAGTTATTTTATGAATTCATCTTTATGTAAAATAAAAAAACATGTGAAAGGGATTTTCCTACTTATTAGCATTGATATTGTCATTCTTTATTTGGGAATTTCAATGTCTACAACTCCCAAATGTCTGTTTGCATATAATCTAGCTGCTCTTTATATGCACATAATTTATGTCTACCTCAATGGAAACTTACAAATATGAATGTCTCTCCTGTGATCAACCACCAATTTCAAGCAGACATTATTTTCGACTTCTTGATTTGAAGATTCTAGCTTGCAAAGTATCATTAACCTATATCCTTCATACGACACTAATAGAATATTAAAGTTGAAGGATTTTTACCAGCATAATTTCTAGTATCCATAAGTAATTACATAAAATGAGTAACTTTAGTTGACTTCTTTTTACTATAGCCATATTTTTAGAGAAAATTTATAGTTATTCTTATTTCATAAAACTTTTTGTAATTTTAAAAATGTTTATATAATGTAATACACACAGCTTGTAAAACAGTCACATAAAATTGATATAGTCAAAGTAATTTCACTGAAAAAACATATATAGCTCCTTAATGTTCTGTAATTAATTAATTTTTAAGTAGGATGACAGATGTAATAGTTCTTCAAAAAATCTAGAATCACTCCAGGTATCTTTTTGGCTCTAGAAATTTTTCACTTGATAAATATGATCTAAAAAACATAAAGTCCATATTTTGTTGCTTTTATGCCCTTGTAAATAACATAAATTAAATTTTAGAAAATAATTGTGTTTTGAAAAAAATGTTAATTTTTAAAAATTATTTATTTCAATAAATTGTAATTTTTTAAATCAATTACCTAGCATAATTTAGCTATCTTATATGGAAAATGAGTATTTGCTAGTTTTTAATTTAAACATTAAAAATAAAATGATGTAAAAATGATTATATAATCTATATAGCAAAACAGTTCAGGCTAACGTGGTACTGTAGGTGAAAGAAGTTATATTTTTCATATGTATAAATTCAAACAAATTCTGCTCATTGAACATCCTATGAAATGCTTCACCAAAATAAGTTCCTTTTCTTCTTCCCCGATACTCACTTAACAAGCAAAAGAAGAATACTTTGTGCTTGTTTCATAATACCAAAACATTAGAGAAAAAAATATAGTTGTATAAGCTATTCAGTGCTCTATGGAATCTCCATATTTGATTGTTTCCTCAAGTGAAATTATTGTAAAAGTAACTTTGTATAATATTGTGTGTGTACTCGTGCGTGTATGCACGTATATGTGCACACACCTGAGTGGACAGGAGGTCGTGGAATGCCTTTGTGAAATGGCCTTTGAAAGGAATGAGCTCCTTGAAAGTAGGGAACTTACCTTATTTTCCTGTATATCCACAGATCCAGACACACTGCATGACATATGATGTTTGCTCAATAAATTAGTGCAGAAATGAGTGAACAAGTAAATTGAGTGAGTTACTGCTTTATAGTCTGAATTAGACTGAAAGAACTGTCATTCCAATGCTGCTTCAACAGAGAGACAGCGATTCCCAAACAAGTCACATTCTAAATGGCTGTCCTCAAGTCCCCTTTCCCTGACACGTTCCCTCAGGTTTCTTGTTTTTCCTCATTTGTATGTATTTAGTTTTTATTGAAGTAAAATTTATATATGGAGAATTCACAAACCTTAAATGCATCATAATTTGATGAGTTTTGATAAATGTATACACCTGTGTAACGATTGTCCCAATCAAGTGATGGAACATTTCCATCACGCCAGAAGGTTTCCTGAGGCTCCTGACTCTCAGTCAGTGTGCTCCCCACCAACCAAAGGTAACTGCTTTTCATATTTTTTCACCATATGTTAGTTTTACCTGCTGTAGGTTTTTGTGTCTGGCTTCTTTTACTCAGCTTATGTCAGTGAGATTCAGTCATGCAGTTATATGTACCAGTAGTTCATTCCTTTTTATTGCTGAATAGCATTTCATTGTATTAACATACCATAATTTGTTTATTCTTTCTTCCATTGGTAGACATGTGTCTCATTCCCTGCTTTTAGTTATTACAAATAAAATTCCATGAAAATCCTTGAACAGTCATTTTGAGGACAAATGTTTTAATTTCTCTTATATAAATACTTAGGAGGTCTTGTATGTGTTTTGTTAAATTTATTGCTAAGTGTTTTACACAATATTTTATATTTAATTTTATTTGAAATAAAAATATATTTAAAATTTTATTTTTCAATTATTTGCAGTCAATATCTAGAAAATAATTGCTTTTGAGATAATGATGTTATGTTCTGTGACCTTACTAAATTTATATAGCTTTACATTTTATATAAGCAATCATATTATCCTTCAATAAAAACAATTTTAATTTTTCCTCTCACATATATACACTTTTTATTTCTTTTTCTTATCTATTGCATTAAAACCTTCTATATAATGTTGATAGAAATGGGAGATAATGGAAGTCAAAATTTGTTTATAAATTTGGATTTAACTACATAAGTCACTCTCTGCATGCACTTTCTATTGGTGGCTGGCAGATTTGACTCACTGCTGCTTTATTTTATTATTATTAGTTGGAATAATAATAATAATAGTGATCATTGAACACTTACTTCACACTGTATATTTTGTTAAATATTTTCCTGCAGTATTTCTTAATCTTATAAAATCCTATAATTTTGGTTCTATTGTTCAAAGAAAACTAATCTTTCCAGAATAATGACTGCTTAAAATTACCCTGCCAGTAAATTCTGGAGTCTATGTGGGTTTTTAAACTCAATTAGTTCAACTCTAGAGTATGGGCTTTTAACTGAAAATCCACAGAAGTTGTAATGTTGTAAGCAGAGATTTTAGTACTGCTATCCTTATTTCTTCTCTGCATCCACTCCTTGTTATTGGCTCCAGGGCTCCAGTGCTTTTACTTCCACAGGCTGGTATAAATTATGTCACTCTTATGTGCAAGAACTTGTGGATATAAGGAATACAGATTTCTCACCCAGAAATCTGAGGAAATTTGGTCACTGGACATTTCATTTGCCTGACAGTAATTGTCTCTTACTTTAATTTGTTTAATGTATTAAGGGGCAAGTGGCAGTAGTCCACAATCTGGCAGAGTTCTACAAAGATCATTCTCTAATGCCTTTCAGTTAAAGTACTTAGTGAAGGTCCCTTTCAAACAACTGGATATCTTGCATTCATCAGCTTTTATTGAGATAAGGTAAGAGAGAGGGGCAGGAAACTATCACTCCAGTTACTGAATTGTTCCTTGTTAACCACAATCTTTCTACAGGGCAAAAGTTTTGGGTGAAAAAATGTTCCATGATTCACAGATTTGATCTAAAATTTTTCGACTCAAAAAACAGAAACCTGACTTTTTCATCTTACCAAGTTGTGTCCTATTGGAGTATGATGACTCCATTAGCACAGAACTATTTTCTGTTACCTTGCATATTAAGAGATTCCTCCCTTGACCCAATGTTTCAATGCTGCTATTGCCCCATTTCTCTGCTTCAGTTCTTAAACCCCTTGCAATGCTTGTCTTGATACCTCTGATTGGCTCCATTTTACTCCAGTCTGGTTTCCCTCCCTACCACTCTACTGAATCTGATCGTGTCAATATCACCACTGACAAGGTCAATGTTTTACATTTTGTCGACACCTCTGTTCATTTTTCATTTTATTTGAAAGTAGTACAAGATACATTTGAACACTTCTGTTTCCCCAAGGTCATTTTTGTCATTAAAATATTTCTGGCTGTTGA
Source organism: Avahi laniger (assembly GCA_963575035.1). NCBI lineage: Eukaryota > Metazoa > Chordata > Mammalia > Primates > Indriidae > Avahi > Avahi laniger. Next base: position 33,328 of record CAUYSK010103245.1, on the reverse strand, counting down.
GTGAAGAACGGCGTCAAAAATGGGTTCTGGAAGACCAGTGGGAAAGCTGTTGGTCATAGTACAGTTGATGACAGGTGATAATAGATCCACCTCAGGTGTTTGCAATGGAGATAGAAATAAATGGGTAGAGAAAATGATATTTAGGAAGCAAAACTGGAAGTTCTTGGGAACTGGTAAACCTTGGTTCAGTTTGGATATATTAAAATTAAGAAACTCCTGAGATATCCAAATAGAGATATTGATCAGACATTGCCCATAGTGGATATGAACCTCAAAGATGAATTCTAAGATAGAGTTAATTTATAGCATCATCAATGTATGAATTAATTTGAGATCATGGACTTGGATGGATCACAAGTATAGAAGGATAAATTGAAAGAGAGGTCTTAGCAAGAAACTGGCTATAATCTGAAGTGTATTCTAGTTCTTCATTCACTTAAAGGATTGCCTGTAGAGTATGTCTGGATATATAGAAAGTGACAAGACCATAACACTTGGAGTTGTTCTTTTTACCCTTTATCTTATTTGATACATTTTTCTCTCAGTTTGTGATAAGACTTAATGTAGTCGAGGGCACCCAAACAGTAGATTTTGCCACATCTGTCATTCACCTTTTAATATATTTCAGAGATTGTGAAGTCTTGCATGATGTACAAAGTCAATAGTCAGTATAATAATGCTATATTTGATTATGATGATGCAGTGAGATGTAAATATATTTTTTTCTGTTTTAAAAGTTTTGCTACAGCTGTGAAATTCATTTAGATCTTTGCTGTTGTCTCAGAATATCACATTCTTTTTTCCTTAGCTGCTTTTGAAATGCTTTAGCTTTAATGGTTGAGATTGTAGTAAATAATAGGGCTTTTTCTGTACTCTAAACAAATAGATTTTAAAATAATGTTAAAGTTGAATTGAGAAGGAAAGGGTTATCATTGGTTGTTTGAATTTAATTTATATTTTCTTTTGTTTTAACCTATAAAAATCAGTCTAATTTCTTTATTACCTCATATTCATGCTGAAAAATTTATTCATGTGACATACATTTTGTACTCATTTTAGATACATTTTCTTTTTTCTTTTATTTAATTAAAAATATTTTAATTGACACAGTAAGTGCACTTATTTGTGGGGTACACAGTATATTGTCTTGCATTTACTGTATAGTGATCAGATCAGGATAATTAGCAAATCCATTATCTGAAACATTCACCATTTCTTTGTGTTGGGAACATTCGATATTCTCCTTTTAACTATTTGAAACTATATAATATATTATTGTTAACTAAGGTGCTTATTCCTCCTATCTAGCTGTCATTTTGTATCCTTTAACAGTTCTTTCCCTAGCTCTACCTTCTGGATCCTTCCCAGCCTCTAGTATCTTCTGTTCTACTTTTTATTTCTATGAGATCAACTTTTTTTTTTTAGTTTCCATATAAGAGTGAGAACACGTGGTGTTGTCTGTTCTTGGCTTATTTCATTTAATGTAATGTCCTCCATATTTTCAAACCACAGTCAATAACCAAATTTTCCAACCTAGCTTGTTGAGAAAATGATAAACTGCAAATTGATTATGAAGGACATTTACTTTGGAACTCATTGTAGTTAAATTTAAAATGCTATACTATATACATATTTCATTTACAGTGGATATATTCTGAAATGGAGTATTTCCCTAGAATCTGAAAATACGTTGGGAAATCTATTCTTCAAAAATATTGCCAGGGATTCATTTGTTGTGTATTGTAAGTAAATTCATATTAAGCTGAAATCAGTTTATTCAACATATGTAAAATTTGAAACATCTGAAACATTCCAGCTTTTCTATATTAATAAAACAAACTGTTACAAACTAACTTTAGATTTTATGAATACATAAAGAACAAATACTATTTTTTTCTAAAGATGCAAATGATGCTACCTTTTACTTACATTTTCTTCTTCTAATGAATTAATCTTCTAAGATGAATTTTGAGTATATGATATTAAACCTAAAATACCACAGTAAAAAAATATGCCACTGTAAGGAAAGAAATTTTAAGTCTGTGACCCTAGCACTATCCTGAATTGGATGCCCTTAGAAAGCTGATTTAGGGCTCAGATAGTTTGGGGATGATTCTGCTGACATAGGTTTCTCAGGGAGATTTTCTAACTGAAAACCCCAAATCTTTATTTTCTGGGCATGCTCTCTTCCTGAGAATGTACACTGCTACAGAAAATATGTATTCACCTCAGGTGTGTTACGAAGAGGGACTAAGAATCAAATTGATTAAGTTTATTGAGTGGAATGTTTCTTTCCTTTTGGTCTATGCTGAGATTTATTTTTCCATTAATCTTGAGCTCTGAGAAATATCTGGTTATAATAGAAGGTAGCTTTGACACCTTAGTAGAAAGTTTATGTCCCTTCAGGTGAGAACTAGGCACACATGATGATTTCGTTCAATTGAGGCAGAAATCATGGAATTGTTGCTCAAAATGACTACCAAAAATAGATTTTAAAAAAGTCTACTGTCACTCTGAGTTACTGAACTCTGTTTACACTGGCTAGACCATAGTTTTGTTTAGCTCTGTAAACTGTCCTCACCACCTCCACCATGCTCCCATGCCCCCATTTCTCTTAACACCTACTCCAATGTCTACACACACAATTTATGTGACAAATTAAATAAGGTGGTGTTATTCCATTTCTTGGTATTTTTAACTAGTTAGAAAGCAGGAGATCCTGACTTCTATACTAGCAGTTTAGAAATGATGTTATGGTATATATTCAGGTTTAGTATTTCAAAAAAACTTCTGATAAACGTAATATTTATTCTTAAATCTAACTATTTTATTAAAGAGAATAAAATGAAAAACTTATATGATAACTACATGAGAAAATCTGCGGATCCAATGTTCCATTTACACCGTGGGAGAATTTCATGTTTTTATCAATGGAATCTTCCAAATGTACAGAAAGTGCATAGCATAATGAACAGTGGTAGATTAATGATGTCTACTAACATATTTTCCTCTTCTAGGAATTTTCTATCATCCTTTGCACATTTTATGCTTGGCTGCTTGCTTTCTCTTATTGATATTTAGAGTCTTCACAAATTTCATATAATAATTCCTTGTTACTTGTGTTAATAACTAATGTCTTCTACTCTGTGGCTTTTTTATTGTATATTTTGAAATAACTGTAGTGTTTCTTGACCACAATCAACTTAAACTAGGAATCAATAACAAAAGGATAAAAGGAAAACCCCCAAATACATGGAAACTAAACAATACATGTCTAAATAGTCCATGGTCAAAGGAGAAATCTCCAAGAGAATAAAAAAAAATGCATTGAGCTAAGGCCTCCGTTGATGCTTCCCCAGCAAGGAGGAGGAATATTGCCTTGCTACCATCAGATGTGGGGGTAGAAACCCAGAAAAAACAAAACAAGATTAAGTGAAAAAGAAAAATAAAAAAAGATCATATGCATGAAAGGAATAATGGTTTTAGAGTTAGTCCAACTCCTTCCTGAGTCAGACAAGCAATTTTCTTTTATGTTCACAAATAGCATAATTTACATTGTTTTTGCCCCTCTCCAAAATAACAGATACTGTATTTTCATCTTTTCTAGTTTTTTGTTGCACTGTGTTTATATTAAACAAAATAGGAAGTAAACAATTCATTTAGTTTAAATATAGTATATTTATATATTAAAAATTCCAATTTATGTGTTTAGATGTTACATCATTTGGTTCAATTAAATTCAGCAAATATTAATATTTGCCCACTTTTTGGGTATAAAAATCTCTAAAAGACATTGTCTTGGGTTTAAAAAAAAAACAGTACCCTCAAATGGGTATTTTGGTCATTTCTAATAACTTTAAAGGCTAAGGAAGACAAAAAGTAAACCTGAATTTTGGTCACCATATAATTGAAACATTGATAAGAAATAACTTTGATTCTGAAAGGGAAAAATCAAGATTCTATAGTTTTGTCCTAGTGGAAATGAGCCGACTTTCTAACAGAGTGATATTTTTCTTCTACTCAGCTACTCAATAAGAATGATATGCCAGTGGTTTCTGTGTGATCGTTCATAAGATAATGATTCTTACATCTTTCTGATAGACAACAACTGTAAACAGATGGTGCTCTGTGAAGACAGGTTGTTTGCTCCCAATGTAAGTTGAGCCTTAAGGCTACATGTTTTCCCAGGCATGAAGTCAACTCATATGATATAAAGGAGATGACTTTCATGCTTCAGAATGCTGACTGATCAGTAAATACATACATTTTAGAGTACTTAGAATGATTATATATAATCCTGACTCAAACAGTGGAAGATCATTTATGTAGATTTGTCATATGAGTTTATAAGAACAATAAACCATCACTCTTCGGAGTGAGTGTCTTTTTGTTTCGTTTATGGATCCTGCCTCTGTTGGGGTAAAACAAGCTGCAAAACAATGCCATGGCCATAGTACCTTACCCATGACGATAAGGAAAATCAGAGACAGTTTTAAAAATTACAGTTAACATTCGACTATTTGCTTAATATTTTGTCTAATATACCATGGTACTGAGTATGGAAAAGAATATGAGACTTGACTTTTCATTTGAAACCTGAATATCGTTTCTTTAAAAGAAATCCATCTACAAATAATTTAAAACCCTAAATGCCACAAAACCCAGTTTACAGATGAAAGTTGTTATTTTTTTATGACATAAACCTTTACCTTTACCAGGTAGACCTTACATTAACTGTCATGACAACTCTTAAAATGTACATAGTTGTATGTTCATACACAAACTCACACACTCACAAAAACACAGCAATCCTGACAATTTAGTCACCTTAACGAATATATGTGTTTTTTTTAGTATATATTTTTTATTTCAAAATATCATGGAGATACATATGTTTTTGGTTATATGGGTTGTTTTATAATGCTTCAGTCAGGACTATATGTGTGTTCATCATTCAGACAGTGCTCTTTATACCTGGTGGGTAGGTTTTCACCTGGCCCCTCCTTCCTCCTTCCCCCAGGTTGATTTCCATTGAGTTTTACTTCCCTCTATGCACATCTGAAGGGGCACATTTTTGAGAAAAGAAATTCTAAATGGGAAAAAAGAGATGAATGTATTTTTATATTATTCAGAGCATGTTAAAGTTTAGTTCAGCTAATCCAAACTGTAATATTGGACATGATTATTGCATAATATTGGACATTGGAAAAGATTATACTAGAACAATTTATTGGAGTGATGTCTTAGAAAATAATTCTAAAATATACAGATTCTATTTTGTAGAGAGATGTTGAAGATGCGATTAGACAGAGTAGGCTAACCTATTTAATCAGATTAGGCTAACATACTCTTAACCATTAACCCCTAAAATCTTAATGGTTTAATGAAGAAATATTTTTTTCTTGCTTAAATCATAATCCAATGTGAGTCAGTGGGAGGCCCTACTTCTTACAGTCATTCAGAGATCCAGGGTCCTTCTACAAAATCCTAGTACCTCAGTGTCTTCCACTGGGTCCTCTCATACATTATCTAACTTAATGCATGAGAAGTTTTTTGGCGGGCAAGGACTGAAAGAGCATTTATATTGTTTTTACATTATCTCAGAACTGATCCATATGGTCCCACCTAACTTCAGAGAATATAGCACAGATAGTATGGCAGAAATTGGGAATGGAAGAGAGAGTGAGTGGTTAGAGGTGAAGAGGCCAGTTAAGAGAGTTATTCAACGGTCCAGAGTAGAATACTCAAGACTTGGTTGTAGAGAGGGCCAGAGCGACATTTCTCAACTCACATTTCTACTCATAGCATTTTCCAATTCAGAGCTTAATTATTGTGAAAATATTGTTTAAAATATGGTTTGTAAAAATTATGAAGTGGGACTCTTATGTATTAATCAGAAAATATGTATTTATAGCCTAATTTTACCTTTATAAACCTCAGAAGATAACAGTAAATAAGATAAAAAGCCAACAATGTGAAGCAGTCATTTAGATCCGAACTGAAATTTTTAGTAATACTAAGACCCATTTGTCAAAGCAGGTGGCTTTACATGTAGAAAGTATAAAAATATGCCATGTATAGATATGGAGAAGAGAGATCTTATCTGAGCAACACGTTCCAATAGTTAGGAGAAGTCATCTCTTTTAATGTATCACAATTAAATGCATTTAAGATCATGAAAATACTGAGCAAGGAGCAAGTTTATGGATTGCTTTGATCTCCAAAGGGATGAGGAACACCTTAATAGCTCAAGAAGTTGTTTGTATCAATACTATCACTCATACCAGGTTTCATTCTTAGAAAATGCTAAGAAATCCATGAACCAGACATAGGGCTCGTCACTACCCATACAAGTAATTTTGCCATTGGCTAATGTAGACACAAAGACAATTACATGAGGTCTCCCACGCTTGCATTTTGTCTGCACTTAAGAACTGGAAGTGGACACAGGCAACAGTATTGTTTGAGATTATTCACTTATTCGTTCACTGTGTAATTAGGGTAGGAAAGTTTACCATAGGAAATAGAACTCATACAACTGTTAGAGGAGCCAAGGGAAAAAATGTCAGAAGACTTCTACCAAAGATGTCAGCCTAAAATATCAAAGTGGATGATTCTTAATAATTTGCATGGAAACTATGGAATTTCTAGGCAATTCCCACCAGTTCCCCTGGTCTATATCAGTAAAACGGATGGTTTGCAAAAACTTGCCAGGAAGCTGTGTGAATGAATCTCAGGTCTGTCCAGGCAACTGGCTACAACTGCCTGAGAGAATCCGTTTTCCCTCCGGTTTCTCTCATTGGAAAACGCTAACCTAGAATCAAACAGGGAAGGGGATTCTGTGAAGTGTGGACCGCGGTACCACTTCTGAATTGCACAAGAGATCTAGGAACAGGGTTATGACAACACCAGGTTGGCTACTGGCTATCCATCATGCTGACTCTTAGATCTGATTTTTAACGGGGCTTCAGATACATGCTCTACCCTTCGCTTTGATGATCTAATCAGATGCTTTCTTTGGTTTAATGAGGAAACCATATAACATTTCCCCAACTCCTACATAAAGAAGGTTCTCCATTTGGAGACAAGAGAAATGTAAGGGAGTTGAGCTTTGGGAAACTCTAAGCTTGGAATGAGAGGCTTCAGAAAGTAGAAAAAAAAAAACTGAATAGAATTCAAAGTAGATGGTAGGATTACTTGGCTAAACCTTGGTTTTATGCTTGAGACAGAACAAGAATCCAGGCTGGTGCTCTTTCCATATAATTTATTGAACAATTTAACACATGCTTGCTGAGTGCCTACCTTACAAATGTCACTTTGCAAGACTTAGAAATACAGTAGAGAACCTGAAAATATAGTTCCTATGTTCAAAAACCTCATAGTCTTATGGGGAAGACAGACACTATGAAAATTATGAAGAGAAAGGCAAATTATTTTCTATATAGTAATCTGTTTTATTTTTATCTACTAGACTTTGAGTTACTTTAAAGCAAGAACAATAGCTGCTCATATGTGGTGGCCCTGGAAACAGTATATTTGTATTCATATTTATATCCTGGGCACATACTGCATCATAGGTTTCTAATAATATGTTGAACTTTGCTGTTCTGTTTCCCCATCCCCTAACACAAATCCCAATCCTTATTATTACTGTTATTTTGGTTTCAGATCAAGCTTTCAACTCACAGTTATCATAGAAATTTTTTTATTTTTTAACAGCTTCTTAATAAAATATTTCCCATCTGGTTTTATTAACTTAATTTAAAGTGCATGGTGCTTTGCATTTTTATAAGCCTAGTGGGTCCTGTTAGTTAATTTATTGGAATGATGTTTTATTTGTATTTCACACAATTTTAAAGCTGTTATTTATTATCCACACCCAACATTGAGGACATTTGTATTTTATGTGGGTATGTTCATGGTTCACATTGCTGGCTGTGGAGTCTGTTAATGTAACATCAATAATATGTATTTCAATTGACTTTCCTTCTCTTGAAGCCATGCCAGAGTGACTCTAAGGAAAAAAACAAGCAGAAGAATAAAAATAAGGATGAGAGAGCAGAAAATAATTAAAATTTCCTCTGAAATGCATGTCAAGAGTCCATTCTTTTGGCAATTTTATATATGCTGAAATAATTTATGTGTAATTAAATACATTAAAATATACATTTATACTTGGTAAAAATGTTTAAGTAGTGATTTTGTCTATATATTGTTTTTATTTACTTGAATTGTTTTCACTAAGGGGACATAAATATTCAACCCCTCCTTGCTCATGATCATTTATGGCAATTCTAGTTTGGCAATTTCATTACTGAATATCACCATATCGGCATGAAACAGTATCAGTTTTTGATATAGTTATAAGCATATATTAATATAATACTTATACACATATAATCATATATTACTTACAATATAACTGTGATATAAAAAAGCCAAAGATGGCCATTGCGTTTTGGGCCCTGGATTGTTTATTTCTTCATTGCAGGCTGAGACATGCTGATGTCAAACTCAAATTTTTACACATCCAATTATTTTAAACATAGCCCAAAGAAGCAGATTTTTAGGCATTAGAGCCTGCCTATTTTGCATACACTGAAAAACTTCACCTCACTTCTGCTGGCCATTGATAGGATAGTCTTGTGGTTATAGGACCACAAGTACCTATGGCCCTTTACTATACTCAGGCCCAGAGAATCCCAGCTGTGCTGCTGAGCAACATTACCTAACATGTTAGCCCCGTCTCTGATACCCCCTTCCCCAGGAGCTCCCTTGTCCTCCTCCGCTTCAGGGCCATGGCCCCCTTACCACAGCCTCTGAGCCTCTCAATGTAAAGGGCTTCAACTCTGTCCAAGCACAGCCCAACACAGCCTCTGTGTGCTGCTGCTCCAGGTCATCATATCTTTCCCGCAGAGCAGTCCCCCACCAAGTCCCTCAAACCCCTGCATTAATTATAACTATAAAACTTACATATAAATATAAAGATTATGCAACTTAGTCATTCTAGTAACTTGATTTTAATGGAAATTGGGGTTATAAGCAAATATTTTCCTAAATATTGCTTAAACAAATATTTTCTTAAACAAATATTTTTAGGAACAAATATTTTGTTCCTAAATAAACAAATATTTTCCTAAATAAGTTTTTTTAAACAAAATGATTTCTAGTCAGGTTTGTACTGTTATTTAAAAAAAGGAGAATCCTCTTTATATGACCTGATTATGATTCACAATTGCTTGAGTAACCCAAAAAGTTGACTTTTTAGTTACAATAATATGCATATAATTAAGTATTTTATTTTAACATAAAATATAAATGTACTTCTTATAATTATATGCAGGGCTGAGATACCTTTTTGAGAATGTTTCTGCTAATTGTAATTCCATTTTCTCTTTCTTACATATGCAGCATTCTTAAAACATCATTCAAAATTTTTGGTTTCTGTTTCATTCTTCTGAGTGATAAATTGGACACTTTTGAAGTAATTTGAGGGTAGAATCCTTCTGCATGCTTATAAGTTCTACCCTCATTTTTTTCTGTAATTGCTTCAGGCATAACTAATTAATTCAACAATTTTGTTATATTTAATATGATTTTCTTTTATGGAGTCTTTCCAAATATTCAAATTGGTCTTAGATACAAAAACTCTGTAGATGTTCAAACTCCTATTCATTCAATTGGTCTTTATAATATTGAGATAAATTATCTAATTAGTAATCATAGTTGCCACAAAAAGATTTGAAAACTATCATAGCTGACTCTCAGTTGGTCATTTTACATCTTGAGTGACGGAAGCAAAATTAGAGGTTGCCCATTACCCTAGGAGTAAACCTTACCCACAGGTATTCAGAATTAGTAGGTTTCATAGAGGAAACTGAGAATAGCCTGTTATGGACACTATCATGGAATGAATTGTGTCTTGCCCAAATTGATATGGTGAAGCCTTAATCTCCAATGTGACTGTATTTGAAGACAGGACCCTTTTAAGGAGGTAATTAACATTAAATAAGGTTTTAAAGATGGGGCCCTAATCCAACAGAACTGGTGTTTTTGTAAGAGGAAGAGACATTAGGAGTATCTCCAGTGCTCACAGAGAAAAGGCCACGTGAAAACACACTGAGAAGGTGACTATTTATAAGCCAGGAAAAGAGGCCTCATCAGAAACCAGTACTGCCGGCACCTTGATCTTGGACTTCCAGCCTCCAGAACTGTGACAAAATAAAATTTTGTTGTTTAAGCCATACAGTCTGTGATATTTTGTTATGGTAGCTATAGCAGACTAATGCAAACACTGAGAATCGGTATGATTTACATTTGAATGGAGGTCCCTGTTCATTGAGTTCAAGTAAGAGAGTTTCTATTGCATTTGTAAATATCTCAATATGATTAATTGGTTGTCATTGCTCACTGCCAATTCTTTCTAGGCATTACATTTTCATTCCTAAGTTTTTTATTTTTCTTTGTAATCTCTGGAATAATACCATTTATGTAGATTTAAATATTAAAATTACAATGTGTTCTATGATAATGTCTATCAATAAAAAAATCCAGTTCAAATACATTAGAATGGTTGTCAAAGGGAGGGTGAAAGAGAAGAGCAAGAGAATGAAGATTAAAAGAAAATGGAAAACAGAATAGTATTATACTGTATGATTACAGCATAATTTACTCGTTCAACTACTGCTGGACATCTGGGTTATTGTTGATTTGGGTCTCATGAATAAAGCTGTTATGAATATTCTTGTACAACTTTTTGTGTTATTGTTTTTGGATGGCATCATCGTACACTACCACCAGCAATATATGAGCATTCCAATTTTTCCCTATCTTTGCTGTAACACAATATTATGAGTCCTTTAAATTTTAGCCATTCTACTGGGTGTGTGGTTGGTGGTGTGATAGGTAAATGGTGCTTACTTTGGACTTAATTGCCTTTCTTTTTATAGATTCTTAAAGTGGACATTTATAAAACTGATTTTCACTGTTTATTTTTTCCTAGTGTAAGCATATAAAATTGTAAGTTTTCTCTTGAACACTGCTTTAATGTTTCACAGAGTTTGAAATGTTATGTTTTTAGTTTGAAATGTTTTATAATTTCTTGTCTGATTTCTTGTTTGACCCTGATATTTAGAATTATATTTAATTTCTAAATATTTGGGGATTTTCCAAATATCTTTCTGTTATTGCAGTGATCCCCAACCTTTTTAACACCAGGGACAAGTTTTGTGGAAGACAGTTTTTCCACTGATGGTGGAGGCAGGAGGGGGGAGTGGAGGAGTCACCGCCTCGATTGCACCTCAGATCATCAGGCATTGGATTGTCATGGGGAACACGCAACCTGGATCCCTTGCATGTGTAGTTTGCAGTGGTGTTCTTGCTCCTAGAGGGTCTGATGTTGCTGCTGATCTGCAGTCATGTGAGTGGTGGGGAGTGGGTGCGAGTGCAGGTGGGGCTTCACTCAGTCACCTGCCACTGGCCTCCTGCTGTGTAGCCTGGTTCCTGGCCAGCTGCGGTCCAGTGCCAGTCTATCACCTGGGGGTTGAGGACCAAGTGTTATTGATATCTACTTTAATTTCAGTGTGACTAAAAACATACTCTGAACACAAGCAGAAAATCAGTAAAGATATAAAAGTCTTGATCACTACTATCAACCAGGTGAATCTAATTCGCTTATAGAATGCTTATAGAAAATTTCATCCAAAAACAGCAGACTATATACTTTTTTTCAAATGTGCATGACACATTCATCTAGATAGACTATATGACTATAGCCATAAAACAAATCTCAATATATTTAAAAGGCCTGAAATCATTTCTAGATTTTAATTCTTATCCTTCAGAATGTCTTTGATTCATATGATCAGGAAATACATCTGGGAAATGTTTTCTCCGTCTTGCATACTCAATATCTTTATGTTGTCTTCACATGTAATTTTACAGTTTTTCTGGAAACAAAATCCATAGATAATTTCTACTTCAATCTTTGTAAATATTGCCTCACAGACTCCTGGTGTTTATTTTTGCAGAGTAATCTGGGCCAATTGTGCCTTATTTCTTTGTATATAGTATTAGTTTTCCCCTAAGTGGCATAGGATTCTTTTTTTGCCTTTTATCTGTGACAATTCTAGTAGATATATTTTGATAATGTTCTCTTTTTGTTGATTTCCTGAAATATAACACTTACTCTCAGATGTGAGAATGAAATTTTATTAGATGAAGTAAGTTTCTCATTATTTATTTGATTATTGTTTTTGCTCCATCTATTCTTACATACTTTGATTAAGCTCTGGAAATCTGTTCTCTACATAGTTTATTTTCTTTATTCTCATTTTTATTCCTTTATTCCTTCTCTTTATGTTTTAGAAAAATTTCTCATAGTATCTTCTACATCATTAATTTGATTTTCTGCAGTATCTAATATGCTTTCTGCTTTATTATATATAAAATTCACAAACCATAGTTTATAAATAAACAAAATGTGTTAAATCATTTCTTACCTTAACTTTTCATTTTATTGGTAATTTACTCTAGATTCATATGTGTAGTGCCTTTGTGACAACATAAAGGACATATTTTAAAAGTTTTATTTTCGGTTCTTGCTGTCTATTTATTTCAAAGGAAAGTAAGTCACAGTCTTTGTGGAAGTAAATATTGCACTCTTTCAAATTCAGAATTTCTCTTAGGTTCTCAATGCTTCTGATTTTTCTGATTCTTATAGGGGACAATCTATATCAGCTCTGCTACTCACTATTTGAGTGATTTATGGCAAGTTATTTCAACTTTCTATACCTAAATTTCCTTATCTGTGAAATGGAATTGATAATAACATTTTTGATCTAATAGAGTTGTATTGAAGATTAAATTAGTTAATGTATTTTTCTTTGTCCTCTTGGCTAATAAGAATTCCTGGCATATAGTGAAAATTTGGCAATCATTATATTGAAATGAAAGAAGAAGATACATTGATGTCCAGGAAAAAAAAATTATTCTTTCTACCCATTGCTTGTTCTAACTGGCTCTGTAGGAGTAATGCTTTTCCACCAGTCATTTTTTTGGTCATTCTCTGATAGTTAAAACAATTCTATGGCAATTTTTAACTACGGAATATCATTTTAAGAACTGAAATGTTTTATAAATACATGCAGAGTTAAAGCTTCTCCCTTCCCCCAGCTTGGGCCTGCTTCAGGCTGGAAGTCTACAGTGAAAAGGTAGTATTGCCAGCATCTTTCATATTTCCAGAGCCATGTGGTCTTCCTTCTCTCTCTTTGCTCTTTAGTTCAATTTCTAATCTGTCCAGCTTGAAATCTGTAGCTATGGAGGGTGAATGAGGATAACTAACATGTAGGGAAGGTCTTAACTAGGTGATTCTGCTGTAACCTGCTATTGAAGCTTTCTGGACATACAGATATTCAAAACTGACTTGTTTTCTCGGCAAGAATTTGAAGTTCTTTAGAGGCTGCTGACAGGGATCGCTGTACTGCAGGTTTCAGGAACTTGGATGCGGAAACTCTGCTCCAAACCTCTTTTGACTTCCCACCTCTCCTGAGGGCCAGAGCATGCTAGGCTCACTTTGTCAGGTCAGGTCAGAACCATCTGGGAGCAGTGCTCCCCTAACACAGCTCCAGCTGGGTGACCTTCGAGTGCATCCTGGAAGCCCCTCATCGTTGTCGTGTCAAGCAGGGGAAGAGATTTCAGTTTCTAGAGTGAGAACATTAAAATAAGCTGCCTCCACTCTTTGGCACTCATACTGTCTGAGTTCCTGGAAAAACGAGGGTTTCAATTAATAATGGATAGATCTGCTAGTACAGCCAGCAGATGTTTGGGACTCCCATAACAGTCCGTAACACCAAGAAGGAAGAGAGGCATTGTTTTACTCTTTACCATTGGCCATTGCACAGCTTTGATACCTCATGCTCTTCAATGCGTTGGTGGCAGTGACTTACAGGAGAGTATGCTGTCTAGAAGAAGGTGGAAAAGATTCTAGTTCTAGATGTTGAAAGCAGCAGTGTTGATCCATGAATTAACATAAATATATTTTCAGACAGGATTTATCTCAGGAGTTTTGCAGAGATTTGCCCTGAAGGAATATGTGAATGCGTTGGTTTGCATTTCAAATGCTGTTGCACTCAGGAAGGTGTCTCTGAAAGACAGTAGCAGCTGTATCCCACAAGGCATTGCCTTTCTCAGACCTAAGGGTTTGGATTTGCTTTGTAAAGCAAAGCGAATCTGTTAAAAACTACAGGATGAAAGCTGACGAGAGAGTGCCCTTCCGGAACAGACAGCTGCTCTGAACAGCCCGCCTATGGCTAAAAGCAAGGGGCAGTTTCTGCTTAAAACTCCAGACTACCTGTCTCCATTCACAATAACCTGATAAAGAAAATATGGAGCCAATATATCTTTGTTTAACCCCTCTGTTAAGTGATAAATTTACTTTAGAACGTAGAAGTTAATCTTTGAAAGATTTTATAACCATTTGTTCACGTAGATAGAATTAGTTAAGGGATCGGTAGAAACCTTTTGAAAATCTGTTAACCTAAGAGAAACTACCTGCTGTTAGGTAAATCTGTTATCCCTGGCAACTAATCACTGTTCCCTGTAAATGACCATGTAAGACTTTATTTGGGGCCTTTTTTGAGACTGACGGATAGGTCGTCTGAGCTTCCGCTTTGCCTATAATCTTTATAAATCTATAAAACTATACTTTTGTCTCTGTGTATTCTTTTATTTCCATTATTTTCCATTTTTCTCTATTATTTCCTTATCCCTTACAACTCTACCAAAGGGACCTGGTTAAATGTGGGGAGCATTGGCCGCATTCCTGCACAGTAGCACTTAACAAAAAGGAGACAGGCAATAGCCTTGCCTGGCAAAATGGAGTGTTTGGGGCTGAAGCGATAGTACCCAATCGTGATTGCTGAAGCAGCAGTGGCATGTGCAAAATGCAGGGGTGCTGGATAGTAGTGATGGCACCGCTGGGGAGGGGCTGCAGCACCCAGCAAAGGCAGAGTATGAAATGGACACTGTACTTGTTCTGAGAATACTTCAGGTACCCTCAGGGATTTCTGTGTTTATTTTGGAAGATGTCGAAGTAGCTGTATATTCATGTGCACAGTTGAGAGAAAGAACCAGCCTCCCAAGTGAGTTATTGATATTATTATTACTGAAGGTTGACCCTTGAACAACATGAGAATTAGAGGTGCCAAAATCCTATGCAATCAAGAATCTGCCTATAACTTTTGACTCTCCCAAAACTTGACTATATGTAGCGTCCTGTTGACCAGAAGCCTTACTGATAACATAAACAGTCCATTAATACATATCTTGTATGTTAATATACTACATATTATATTCTTAAAGCAAGCAAGAGAAAATTTCATTAAAGTTATAAGGAAGAGAAAATATAATTACTATTCATTAAGTGGAAATGAATCATCAGAAAAGTCTTCATGCTCATCATTTTCATGTTGAGTAGGCTGAGGAGGAGGATGCACAGTGGTTGGTCTTGTCGTCTCAAAGGTGGCAGAGGCAGAAGAAAATTCATACATAAGTCAACCCCTGCAGTTCAACCCCGTGTTGTTCAAGGGTCCGTATAGCTGATAAGACTGTTCAGAAACATAGATTATATGTGGATTTCAATAACCCATGGATGATACACCGACAAGATAATAGTATGTTAAAACGTCAAATGCAACCACAATTCACATTAAATAAAAGAGATTCTATCTCATTTCAAATTAGATGCTTTAGGCAGTTGTTTTAATTTTTAAAATATCAAGCTACAATTTAGTAATTTTAGTGTTCATGAAGAAAGCAAAGGGTTAGTGTAACTCCTATATTTTCCTGATAAGCTGCATATAATAGTATAAGTGATAACAATAAATAATTGCTAAAATTTTAAGTTCTAAAGAAAGAAACAGAAATTTCTCTGAGTGTCTTTACAAAAAGCATAACTTTATTTTTGCAAAAAACTACAATTGGAAGGCATATTCTTTTAAATTCTTTTTGGAACATGAAAATTGTATGTTATATTTTTATGATAAGAAATGTTACTAATAATTAATAATGTCGTAGTTCTTAGGTCAACTATTCTGGCATTTCAATTACTCATTTATTTCATAAATTTGTTTCTTATATATGTTATTTGCTTCTTATATATATTATTTCTCCTACATGGATTCCTCCTTTCTCAGATAACACTAACCACAATCATACCAACACATTAAAGCCAGACTCATACTCCATTTCCTGAAAAATTTTTCTTGATCTTATTAACCAAAAATAAATTCTCCTTCTTAACTTCATTAATAACTGTGTGATTCATTTTATTTGTAGTATTTATTATATACTGCTTTGTTGTATAGATTTTTCTATATCTATCTTAGCTCCAAATTCGAACATGTTGTATCTTCCATGGTGACTCTTGGCACTGTGCACGCAGTGGATGATCAACAACATTATTGGATTCATGACTTTTGATCCCCTCACAGATAACTTGGCTAAAAATAAAAGATCCGTAAGTGTACTTTCAGATTTATTATTTATCAGAAGAAACACAATCCAATTAGAAAAATAGGCAAAGGATGGAAATAATTTCATTAAAGAGAAAATCCAAATAGATATTAAATATATATGAAAGGATGCCAAACTCATTGAGAGTTTTGAGTAGTGAATATTAAACTCACAATACGAGATTCCTTCTTACTCATCAGACTGGCCAAACTTCAAGAGTGACAGCATTA
The DNA here is from genome assembly GCA_963575035.1 of Avahi laniger. NCBI lineage: Eukaryota > Metazoa > Chordata > Mammalia > Primates > Indriidae > Avahi > Avahi laniger. The sequence continues at coordinate 16,586 of CAUYSK010103245.1, read as the reverse complement.
CCTCCAACAGTGATGTGGGCAAAATGCCTGCCCAGACCCTGCTGTGGGAGAGGAGAACTTGAATGCTTTCTTGGAAAGCTGTATGAAAATATATTACCAATTAAAAAAATGTATACATTCTTTTTAACTCAGCAATTCCACTTCTGGGTATATTTCCCATAGAAATAAGAGAAAAAATACTACAGGATTGATTCTTATAGTATCTTTGTAGTGGAAAAAACTGGAAATAAAGTAAATGTTCCAACAAACCAAGTAGAGGAATGGCTAAATAAATTTTGATATATCATTTAAAATTACCCCACCTACCCCACCATTAAAACAGTTAGTTCTAATAACATTTGGCTTGAAAAATCATGTTACTAAATTACATGAAGAAAGTATGTCTAGGGTCAGAGATGGGCCTGTAAGGTAAAGATTCTCCCTTGACCATCCTGTGTCACTGAAGTCTCACCTCATCTGACATCCGGTGTTTGTCTGTATCCTCTAGTGTTGGATGACATGCTGCCTTATGTAGGTAGCCAGCTATTTCCCTGCATGTAACTTGCCTTATCTTAGCCCCTTGACATGTTTTCTTCACAATGTTAAGGCTTACTCTTTGTGCATAGCAGGCAGACAGACATCGTTTTTTGATTGATTGATTGTTTTCTTGGGTGAACTTTGTTAACAGATGACAGACCCCTAGACCTTAGTATTTGTAAGTAAATCCATTTCCTATTCTTGTTCATTTTGCATTCAGGGATATAGCTACTCTATTTAATTATTCAGTTATTTCTCTGAAAACTTGGAGAGTCTATTTGTTACAGAACATAATAAAAATGTAAAACCATTGCCATTAATAAATAAAAAACCTGTGGGTCTGTTTTCCAGCAGCAAGCAGAGTTTAAGTGAGTATTCATGTTGTTCAAGATTCAATAAATCACCACAGACAAGGAAAATTATGCCATAGCTTATGTGATCAGATCAAAACAATAGTCATTTTCTCCACCAATGATTCCTATTAAGTGAATTGTATGCTAACAATTTTCAATAATGACTTCGATTTAATAAATTATGTACTCTTCATAACTTTTTAATGTACATTCTTCCAAGACTGGCCTGTCCCCAGAAGGGAATTCATCAAACAGCCTTTGCACATCAGAAATAAAAGCAAAATGAATGAAATTGGAGTGGCTGAAGCATAACTAGTGGTAATGGGATTGGTCTTGCTTCACCTTCTCTGTTATCCACCAGACATGAGAAATCTCCCACAAGAGATTCAGAGTTATCTTTTTTTCCTGAGTTTCTGTTTCTCCCATAAGTATTAGATATTGGCTACCGACAACAACTGGATAGTGTTTGTGATTGATCTATGAACTGCTCTGTTGCACCAGAAACTTTATTTCTAAAATATAGTAGGCAAAATGGGGCCACTGAGAATACACACATACACAGACACACACACACACACACACACACACACACACACACACACCCACACTAAAGATATGAAAGAGAGACCATTGACAGTGTATTCAACAATTCCTTTTAGTCTTTAATTTTGCTAGTATAGCAGAGGGACATTAAGGGAGAAACAAATCAAAGGTAATCTTAGAGATTCTTTCTAGGTTTTGACAAAACCATCTAGAAAAAGTAAATTCAGTGGGCTAGGATTCACTTAATAAATAAACATAACATTCACTTTTGCATTCTAAACCAAGTATCTAAACTCTTCCTTTTTTATTAGTCACTTTATCAAATACTCAATTTAATTTAACAGACTTCCATTCAAAAACAAACTTGATCTTTGAAAAAATACCATATGATCCCGTTTATTTTGCATAACTTTCCAGTGTTTAAAGAAAATATCTCTAATTTTACGGAGGTCAAAATAAGGGGTCTTCGTGGACTGTATATGAAGGTAAATTTATGTTTCAAACATGACATTGCCAAAGCAACACTTTTCAGTGGAGTAGGTGGTACAGCAGGTGATTTTTGTATTTACTACACCAAGTGATCAAGCCAACATTGAGTTTTCAGAAAAAAAAAAAAAAAAAAAACTAAAAAACTGTTACCACATCAGAATTGTTAAAGCAATTATATAAATGAGAGACAATATTATGAGTTTGACAAACTTATTTCTCCTCCTCTTGGGTGCATGGCTTGACTGCTTTTCCCACCTAATTAAGTAGGATTACATGGCAAAGTTCCAGGTATTGTAATGCAGCTCTTTCTTTCCTCACCACTGGGCTGTATAAAAGGAGGTGGAACCATGCTGCAAGAAGCCTGTGCTGTGAAGGGCTACATGAAGCAGAGACTCTGCTGATCCAAATCTGACTGTGAGGTGAACACGAAAAGAGTTTCTATTGAGTTAAGGCACTGAAATCTTGGATGTTATAGCAGCTTGCTTTTTTGACTAATATATTATGTACTAGGCAGGATGTTGTCAAATGTAACAAAAAGACCAACTTAAAATGACTTAAGCAATAAGAACAATTATAATTTCATATAACAAAGAAATACAGAGTTGGTAAAGTTGAAGCATTCATAAATGCAATGACTCAGTAAAACCATGAAATACTCACACTTTTCCATCTTTTCACTCTCCAGCCTCTTATGCTGTCTTAAATCTTAGTCACAAAGTAGCTCCAGCAGTTCCAGACATCACATAGAGTAGAAAATGGACAAAAGCAGTACAATGGCATTTCTTTTTATGTCTCTTTTTTTACGAACAAAGAAATCTTCCCCAGAAGCTACTCTGTAGACTATCTTTTACATCTCATTCCCCAGAATTGAGTCACATGCCTTTTTCCAAACCAATCACTTGAAAGAACAATGAGATGTGTAGACTAATCAAGATTCACCTGTGGAAACATAGTCTTTTCTGAAATACATGGCTGGCCAGTAATACCTGAATAAAATTGGAGTTCTTTTAGCAGACAGGAGAAAGAACATGGCTTTTAGGCAATCAGCAGCACATACTCAGATAATTTAAAGTTTATGAGGATCAAAAATTGCAGATATTCTCATTATACAATGAATGATATAATGATATACAAACCTAAGGGAGGTGCTTGAAGAACAAAAAGTATAATTGGTCACCTATGCAGTTCATATATCTAAAGTAAGGCAATTTCCAATTTATACAGTATTAAAGGTACTCATTTTATTTATTTATTTATTTATAGACAGGATCTCACTCTGTCCCTCAGGTTGGGAGTGTGGTGGTGTGATCATAGCTCACTGCAACCATGAACTATTGGTTTCAAGTGATCTTCTTGCCTCAGCCTCCCAAGTAGCTGGGAATACAGGTGCGTGTCACCACACCCAGACAATTTTTCTATTTTTTGTATGTTGCCCAGGTTGGTTTCAAACCACTGGCCTCAAGCAATCCTCCCGGCTCAGCGTTCCAAAATGCTGGGATTACGATCATGAGTCACCACACACCCAGCCTCATTTCATCTTACAGGAGGGCGCTAGTGTTGTGGATACTACTGCTAACAACTTTGACATCTGTGTACAGACCTGATAACTAAATATTTAAAAATTTATAGATAGACAAGGAAAAGAATTAAACTATATTTATTCAAATCTTCTCATTCAGAAAGTCAGAATGATGAATATATTTACTCAGTTTAGGTTATGGCTTCATAAACGAAGTATATATGTACATATAATTTAAATTGAAATATACATTTTTAAAAATTGATGTATAAATTTATGTGTATTTATAATGTACAACATGATGTTTTGAAGTATATATACTTTGTGGAATTACTAAATTTAGCTAATTAAAATGTGCATTACCTCACCCAGTTATTTTTTGTGGTAAGAACACTTATCCTCTTAGCATTTTTCAAGGATAAAATATATTATTAACTCTAGTTATCATGTTGTACAATATATCTCTTGAACTTATTTTATGTAACTGAAAATTTGTACCCTTTGACCAACATTATCCCACTACACCCAAGCCCAATCACCCAAGCCCCTGGTAACCACCATTCTACTCTCTATTTCTGGAAGATCAACTTCTTTTAGATTCTACATATGAGGGAGATCATGAGGTATTTGTCTTTCTGTACCTGGCTTATTTCACTTAACATAATATCTTCCAAGTTCATCCATGTTGTCATATATGACAGGATTTCCTTCTTTTATTATGCTTCAATAGTATCCCACTGTGTATATATACCATGTTTTTAAAAATCCATTTATTTACAGATGGACACTTAGGCTGAGTCCACATCTTGGCTATTGTGAATAATGCTGCTATGAACCTGGGAGTGCAGCTACCTCTTTGACGTACTGATTTCATTTCCCTTGGTTATACACATGGTAGTGGGATTTCGGGATCATATGGTAGTTCTATTTTTAATTTTTTGAGGAACCTCCATACTGTTTTTTACAATGGCTGTACTAATTTACATTCCCACAAACCTTGTGAGTTCCCTTTTCTCCACATCCTTTCCAGCACTTGTTATCTTTTATCTTTTTGATAATAGTCATTCTAACAGATATGAGATGACATCTCATTGTGGTTTTAATTTGCATTTCCCTGATGATTAGTGATGTTGAGCCTTTTTTCATATACCTGTTGTCCATTTGCATGTCTTCTTTTGGGAAATGTCTAGTCAAGTCCTTTGCCCATTTTTTAATTGGGTCATTTGCTTTTTTATTTTTTTTGCTATCAAGTTGAGTTCCTTGTATGTTTTAGATGTTAACTTCTTATCAGATGTATAGTTTGCAAATATTTTCTCCCACTCTGTAGGTTAACTCTTCACTCTGTGGATTGTTTCATTTGCTGTGCAGAAGCTTTTCAGTTTGATGCTATCTCATTTGTCTACTTTTGCTTTTGTTGAGTGTGCTTTTGGGGTCTTATCCAAAAAATCATTGCCCAGACCAATGTCAGGAAACTTTTTCCCAATATTTCCTTCTGTGAGTTTCTTCATTGTTTTGCTTCTTACATTTAACTCTTTAAGCCATTTCAAGTTGATTATATGATGTGAGAGAAGGGTCTAATTTCATTCTTCTGTATGCAGATATTCAGTTTGCCCAACACCATTTATTGCAGACCCTGTCCCTTCCCCATCCTATGTTTTGGTGTTTTTGTCAGGAATCATTTGTGAATGTGTGAATTTGTTTCCGGGCTCACTATTCTGTTTCATTGGTCTATGTGTCTGTTTTTATGTCAGTGCCATGTCATTTTGACTACTACAGCTTTGTAGTATATTTTGAAGCCAAATAATGTGATGCCACCAGCTTTGTTCTTTTTGCTTAAGATTGCTTGGCTAGACTAGGTCTTTTCTGGTTCCATATGAATTTTATGATTGTTTTTTCTATTTCCGTGAAAAATATCATTGGTGTTTTTATAAGGATTCAATTGGATCTGTAGATTGCTTTGGGTGGTATGGATATTTTAACAATATTAATTCTTCTAATTATGAACATGAGATATATTTCTGTATTCTTCAATTTATTTCATCAGTGTTTTAGAGTTTTCATTGTAGAGCTCTTTCACCTCTTTGGTTGAATTTATTCCTCAGCATTTCATTTTTATTGCTATTGTAAATGGGATTTTCTTGATTTCTTTTTCAGATTTTTTGCTGTTAGTGTATAGAAAGACTACTGATTGTTGTGTGTTGATTTTATATCTGCAACTTTACTGAATTCATTTACTAATTCCAATTGCTTTTAGGGTTTTATATGAATAAGATCATATCATCTGCAAACAGGACAATTTAACTTCTTTCTTTCCAATTTGGTTGCCTTTTTTTTTCTCTTTTTTAATTGCTCTGGCAAGGACCTTTGTTATTCTATATTGATTAGAAGTGATGAGAATGAGCATCCTTGCCTTGTTCTGGATCCTAGAGGAAAAGCTTTCAGCTTTTCACCATTGGATATGATGTTAGCTGTGAATAAAGTATATTTTGATCACAGGAATTAAATGATCCCAGAAGTCAAGAAGTTAATTTAGAGTGTTGAGCCCACTTCCATATATCACGGACAAGGAAAATAAATACTGCAATGATTAAGTAAATTTTACAAGATCATAATAAAAGTCAATGCCTGGCAAGGCTGGAATCACAGTGGAATTTTATGTATCTTATAAAAGAGGAATGCATTCTATGTGTGCAAATTGACATATCATGCAATTATTAAAATAATGATATTTGCTAAAATTTACTGAGCTTTTCCTATACTAAGTTTTCTACATTGCATTGGTTCATTTATCGCAACGATTCACTGATGTGGATTTTATTAACATTTCCATTTTATATGTGATAAGACTAGATTTCATAGAAGGTAAATCTATTTCATCATCGAGAATATATCCCTCATTTTTTGTAGTTGTGACCCTTTGAGGTAACAAGTCCTGGGGTAACTTGAAATAAGATAAAAACTAATCAGTCAGAAGTTACTATTTTTATCTTTGTGAAGAGTAGGAGTCAAAGAGAGACAAGAAGTCCAGCACCGTAAGTTGGTCTTAATAGTGAATATATTTTAGATAGAATCTCACAAGAAATAGCTTTTCCCAAGATAAAATTAAACAGATTTTCAATATAACTTTTTTTTCAGTGCTCTATCTACTCATACCAGGCAGTCAGAGGAAAGATTTTTCAGGGGTTCAGGATTAGGATTAATCAATTTGGTCTTGCTATCTTTTATATTTGTTTGGGGAGGTCCCCTTTCATCATTTCCCTGTGAGCTCTTGGATTTTGGCGGCTCATTTTGTGAAACAATATTGCTGAATACATCAAGCACTTGCTTTAATAAGATATACTTTCATTATACACTGATAAAATGTTGCGGGGGTGTGTGTGTATGTGTTTGGTAGTACAGAACCTGTCAAATTTTTGTTCTACTGGTTGTAGCTCTCCTACCAGCGAGAAAGATTAGATTAATGACCTAATAGAATTTTAGAATTGTTGTTTAATTTTCCTAGGTGGTTTAGAATACATGTCTCAGTGGAAACATAAACAACCTCAAATTTTTCCATGCTGGGAAATATAGTCTAAAAAATTTTTCAATTTCCACTTATATGGAAACTTCTTTTTTAACGTAATGACCTTAAACCTGACCCATTCCAAAAAAGTTCTGTTTTGCTCTAGAGATAATAATTATTTTTTTACAATGATAACTTATATTCTAGCATATTAGGGGATGTCTCTTGGAAAGATGCCTCCTGGCATTTCAGCCTTCCCTAGCAAGGGGCTACATGATGATAGCATTAAAGCTTTGGTCATTAAATATCAGCAAATAAAATTCAATTTTATTTGTCCATCATACATAGATAAGTGTAAATATGCTTGCAAAAGTATTTATGTATGAAAAATAGCTAACCAATTGAGCCACTGGATTTAGTCATTTGTGTGTACATGGTTGCAGAAAATGATCTTTACTAAATGTTCAGGAAGAAAAATCTTTAGGAAAAGCTAGAATAACTACTACATACACTATTAGTTAATGAATGGCACATATTGAAAATCTTAGTGAGAGCACAATGGTGCTTTTAGAATGGATGCAGAATAGAAAATGTCTTTTCTAAATAACTAACAGTAGTATAGGTGTTTACATTGTTGGCTTCCTAAACTATAGTTTGTCAATATCAAAATACCAACAATGAAGTCCTTGGTATTGTGTTTCAAATGACAATGATAGTGCTTTATTTCCATTTGTTATAAAATTCTTTATTGAAAGTAAGAACATTTAAAATTAATACACTGACTTCTTCATGTACTAGTTCATTTTTTAAAATCATTTTTACTTTTAGTCAGTTTATCTAAGTAAAATTTAAGTGGATTTTTGTTGATTTATGTATATCAAATATCTTGATGTGTGGTTTATATTTTTATGTGTATGTCTGCAAAATAATTATTTCTACAAATAGAAATGCTGGTACCATCAAAAAACTATTAAATTATGAGAGTTCTTCAGAATCAGCTCTTGGAAAATTAATATTGAATTATAGAATCTTTGTTGATATGGGACTTTAAGAAGCAACACTGTTGATTCAATTGACTCCAAATCATCTAGAAGAGATGATTCATCTTTTAAGATTTCCAGAGGACAATGGGTTCCGAAGACTTCTTTGCTAAAATGTTCTTGTATTTAATAACCCTGGAAATGGGAAGTATTATTTCTTATTTTATTAATTTTATTTAATTTATTTAATTTTCATAAAATGTTTATTTCCTTTTCTGATTTCATTGGAGATGAATAAAGCTGGTCACAAAACACCATTCAAATGTAGGGCTATATTTGTTTTGTCATTACTGTCTCACCTGTCATAGTAACTGGTATGTAGTAGGTACTTGATAAATATTTGTTGAAAATATAAATTAATAAAGAAAGTCTACATTTAGTTACTTTTCATTTTTCCTTCTAGCCAAATAATTCTAATTTTTGTACAAGTCCACAATACCACATCTGTAATTCAGAAGTTTCAAAATCTCTTACAACAAAATTTTTTTCATATTTGGCTGCATATTTTAACCTCATATGAGTGTATTGTTTTGGTGGTAAACTTTGATTTCAATTGACATGAGAATTTTATAGCCTTTCTTTACTGCACTTGGTGTGCATATTAACATAAATTGTTGTAGAAATATGAATATAATGCTGCCTCTTACTCTATTGGGGTGTTACATAACATAACATATATGCACTCTTTTCCCCTTATAATACATCCCTGTCCAACATACCCCTCTGAAATTCTATGCAAATCCACATCTAGCCTAAAAGGCTTTGTGTAAGAGATTGGAGAATCGCGTTACTATTATCTGACCTTTTTAGTTATTTTAGACATCTGTCTGTAAGTTTCATGTATAATGCTCTACCAAGATGTCAAACAATTGCTCACAGAGCAACATCGACAGGTCTTCTTTTTCTTATAATAAAGGTACATGCCAAACTTTTCATAAGATTTCCACATCTCTGCTCTTTAACTCGGAGGAACCACTTACAAGAAGGGGCAATTCAGCTTCTACAAACTTTCAGTTTTGATCTCTCTGTTGAGAATGCTAACAAGGATGCCAATTAGTGTCAGTTGTGATAGCAAAGTTTTATGATTTTGACAGGGTATTATTTTTAAAGAAATGAAGTGTCTCACCTACTCATTTCAAATAGAACTGTGATAAGGAAGCTGTAAGGTAGTGATTGTTTTAGTCACTTCCAATCTAGACAAATCAAACTAATGACCTTAACTCAAAAATCTTTAAATGTTGTGTTTAATACCTTCATTTATTGTTGTGGATCACCAGATACTTTTTTTAAGTGATGATATGCTTCTCTAATATATATTTATTATTATAACACTTAGAAAAACATACAGTTGCATTAATGTAATTAAGACAATATTGCTTAAATTCCAAATAGGATGGTAAGACCAGAGGCTATATAGAAAATTTACAACATTAAAGTAGGAAAAAAATGATACAATTGTAAATGCAATGAAAGTTTCTGTATATTTGGGTTGAGATAGGTGTATATGTAGGCAAAATTCATGCAGAAATTTTTTGAATTCCATTCTCTGTAAAAATTCCACATATTTTGCACACACACACATACAAAGAAATAGTTAACCATATAGACTTCTCCACTTACTAACTGTGTGATCTTGAGTGATTTGTTTGATGTCTTTAGCTTCCTCATTTGTAAAATGTCCTAATTTGTTCCACCTCTGTCTACACTGATGGGGATGATAACAGCACCTGCCACTCAAAGTTGTAACAATATTTAATGATGGGTATATAATAATAGTGATATAATAGTTACCTGGATTTCCCCTGTACTTGTAATTATCATAAATAAAAACTTCTATGAGGGCGATTTTGTACTATTAAGTTATTTACTCTTCAGTATGCATCTGATTCCATGGATATAAGTTTTGAATAGGAGCGTTTGAGTTGAAGCTCACTATGTGTCTGAGGAGAGAATTAGAGGATAGAGTAGTTCAGGTGACTAAAAAGGGAAAATCATTGAGCAAGAGAGATCACTAAAGAAAAACCCACTAAATTCTGTCATCTTGAGCTCTGTTATTATTGCCTCATAATAAGGATGTTATCAAAATTAAAAATTGCTATTTTTTTAGTACTAATTGATATTCATGAATGATATTTACTAACATTTGAGTGTCCACAGTCTTAAAGCATGATTGAAATAGTTTTCAAGAATTTCACTGAGCCATAAAAATTCTGTTTGATTTAAATGTTAACACTGGTTCTGTTCAATTGTGTATTAGAATAAAAAATGCAACATTTGTCCAAATATAGTTATTTCCTCATAAACAGAAATTTTTATTATATTTACCTCACCCAAATCAGAAACATGGCATATACATAACTTATTTTTAGCCCACTATACTACTGTTGTTATACACAAGCCCTTTTTAAAAACAAGTCTATAAAGTACGTACCCTATGTGACATTCTATGTATTTCAAGATTTAAAGAGTAATACATTTTAGCAAAGCTCTGAAAATTGGAATTACGAGTTGAAATTAATATTGAAAATATTGCAACAGGGATGAAATTTTTATTTCATTTTATCACTGTGTGGGAACATTTGTATTTTAGGTTGAAATACTGGATCTCTAATTTTAAACATGGATATACATATACACACATCTGTAGCTGCTTTGCTTCTCTGACCATGGAAGAATAGCACATTCTTTTCTACTGGGCAAAGCCATCAAACATCTGAGAGACATTCTCTCTTGGACAAATGAAGCAGATGGGGCTGAATGCATAATGGCAAACTGGCATCATTGCAAAATTGACTTGATTGTGAGCCTTGGCTCTATTTCTTACTAGGTTAAACACTTTACTTAACTGTACTACTCAGTGCTCTTATCTTTAAAATAGGGAAAATAACCATGCCTCAGAGAGTTGTTATGAAAATCAATCAATACTGTCATATCTAATGTTTTTAGCGCAAACTGAGAAATACATATATTTTAGCTTATGTCTTAAATAGACAGCCAGTAGACACAGAGCAAAAATCTTAAGATGGTACACTAAGAAACATTCATCACCCAGGTTGAAAAATGAGACAGTAAGCTAAGAGACAGGCTCTATCAAGGGGCTTTTAAGGAATACCAAAACCCCGAGTAAAGCAGGGTGATCAATTGCTGCTCCTCATGGGCAATGTTGCAATGTCTGGTCTTGCTGAGAAACACATAAATTAAGGAAAGTCTGACATAGTCCTCATGGTTTAGAGTCAGGTCCACAATCTTTCTATAGCATCAGTGTAAGTGATTCTTTGACCCATATCATCAGCTGAAGGCATTAAGATGAAGATTTCTATAACTCCACTTTCATCTCTGTTCCCTCAACCCCATGTCAAACTAACTATTCCTTTGATCTCGTTTTTGTCCTAATTTGTTCCACCTCTGTCTACACTGATTCTGAAATGACCTTCTCTCACTGCACAAAAAGCTTTTGTGAAAACGTGACATTTGAGTCGAGCCCTGAAGAATAAGTAGGAATTAGATATTCAGGAAGTTTCAGGTTAAATGAGAGGAGTCTTCCCTTTTGTAAGTCCTGAAATGCTGTACTGAAAATTTTTAGCAAATATATACACATTGTTTGCTATTCCTCAGGGGAGGAAACAATGAGGATAGGCTACAGCCCTAATTCTAAAAGCCCTAATTCTAATTCTAATCTGCCACTTGCAGTGGTGATGGCCATTCTGACTCAGGGCTTCAGTTACAGGCACCAGTGAGAGGCAGCTTGGATCTTTGTCCTTGAACACAGTTTATGGCTCCAGGAGGAGTGCTTCCTTGGATGTCACATTAACAAAAATGACATTGAGTAGAGTCATTAACATGTTATTTTGCTCTGGGAAAGGAATATACTGGACATTTTCATTACTGTAAAGTACAGAATTATGTTTAACCTCCTTCCCTCAATATTTAGAAGAATCATTTGGCACAGTTTGTATTTTCCATGCCAATTATCAATTTTCCTTTGTTTTTTTGTTAGTTTCCAGTAAATATATTGTAATACATATACACTATTTAAGCTAATGAGCATTTTCTTGTTAACATGGATCCAAAGTTATATCTATGGAATTGTTTTTATAAACTGAAACTTTGTCCCAGTGATTAGTAGAATACGCCAGTGATTTGGGGAAGTATGTATAATTTTAAAATTCACAGATAGGACACTTCCTGAGCAGAGCTATTTGATAGCCAATGGTCAACAAAATTTCCCTTCAGTAAGAATCTCATTACAGAAGATTGAGAACAGTTCCCATTTGAAAAGGAGTAGACACTAATTATGACAATGACTAGCATGGAGCTTTAAAGTCATACAAACATGCAGTTAACAGCAAAATATTTCTGACAAAGTCAACATCTGCTTAAGTGCAAGTTGGAAAACAGCTCAATACAACTTTCAAAATCAGAATGCCATGACTCTGAGATTATTCAGAATAAACTGAATTAATAACATAAAGAATATTTATAAGAATTATTAGAGAGCAGTAAAAGTTGGATTAAAATTCACATACATCAATCCACAAGCTGTAGATTTAAGATGGGCTTTTGACTAGCCCCAAGTGAGAGGCAGCCATGCCCAGCTTGTCAAACATAAGATTTTGCTAGATGTCTCATGAGGTCTGCAGGAAAATTACCATAGGTAGAAGGAAATTATCCTGAAGATCCGGAGGAAATATAAATCTCTAAAATGATTTCTTATAGTGACTGGAAAAATATTTTGGAAAGAGGACATGCTTATTATGATACAGGAGCTAAAGCAATAAAGAGAGAACAGGCCAAGATGACAATATAGCCAGGTAAGTTTTACAGAATATTAGTTGAGGTTGAAAGTGATCTGGTTAAGGTTTAAAAAGCACTAGTAAGACATTTGATTTTCAATTACAGAATTTAAATGTGTCGTGTGTAAACAAATAGCAAAACGGTGTTAACATCTAATCAGTGATGAGGGAGATGAAATTTCCTAGAATGTAAAATACAAAGAAAAAAGGAATAAGATGATGATGGGTATGAAAGAAAGAAAATAAAGAGAAAACCTAATATGGTTAAGTGATCTAAGAAAGGAAACACTTATAAACAGTGTCTATTCATTTTTTTTCTAATGTTTTCACTTCATTCTGATCAACTTGCTGTTGTCTACTTGACCTACACTGCATAGGCTTGATTCACCATCATTTTGCTGAATTTACTAGAATTAAGACCTTATCTATTTCTTCAGGCTAAATTCAGCCAGCCTTTTGTTGACATCATCTGAGCCTACCTATCAGCATCACTTGACACAGTTTACGACTTCTTCCTTCTTGAAATACTTCCTTCTCTTGGCTTCCTTGACACCACACTGCTGAATATTCTACTTTTCTGGCTGCTTTTTCTCAGTGTCTTCTGACATCTCCACTTTTGTTCAACCACCAAATATTAGAATGTTTAGTCCTATGTGTGTGTGCATGTACTTACAGACATATAATTTAGACTGACAAATTTAGATCTTCATCTCAGATTTACATTTGTTATTATTGATCTGACTCTTAATTTGACTGGGAAGTCAAATAAATTCTCATATCCAAAAAACTTAACACGACAAAAAAAGGTTCTATATTCCTCCACATATATATTTTTTGAAATGTTCTCATTTTAATAAATGTTACCACCAAGCCTCCCAATTGCTCAATTCAAGAAACCTGCAGTTTATTCTAGACTCTTTTCTTTCCTTTACTGGCCTTCTCCCCTGATCATCCAAAACATCACTCCCATCCTAATCCAAGTCGCTGTCTTTTTTGAGTCTTCAAATGTATGCCAGCTTCTTATTGTCCTTAATTGATAATCTACTTGCTAACCACCAGCCAGAGCAATTTTCTAACAATATAAATAAAATCATGTACCTAAACACTTTCAAGTCTTCTCCATTGCACTTAGAATATTATCCAATCAGAATGACACAGAAAGATTAACAATAAAATTAAGGGCAAACACAACAAAAAGAACCAAAGTGGGAATATTAATTTTAAGTAAAAATCAAGAATTTTCAAGTAAAAATCAAATTAATAACCAAAGGTTAATTTTATATTGATAAAATTAAATGTACAATAAAATTAGGAAATTCATAAATCTTTATGTGCAGAGTATAATTAATGTATGTAGTGGTAATAACTTAATTTGAATGTTTAACATATGTCAGACAATATGGTAAATGTACTATTTCATTTAATTTTTATAAAAATCTTCATTACCAAGGCCCTTTCACTGATTAAGGAACGAGGACTCTAGTCATGCAGATCACAAAGGATGGAGCTTCAGTACAAAGTAAGTTCCGAGTAGATGCCCAGTAATAGGATTGTTGGATCAATGGTGATCTAGCAACTTTTTTTATTATCCTGGATAGAGCTGGAGCCCATTCTACTAAGTGAAGTATCACAAGAATGAAAAAACAAGCACTACTGTATTCACCATCAAATTGATGTTAACTAATCAACACCTAAGTGTACATATAGTAATAACAGTCAGCTGGTGTTGGGTAGATGGGGGGGAGGAGGGGATAGTGGGTGTATACACACCTAATGGGTGCTGTGTACATCCTCTGGGGGATGGACACCCTGAAGCTCTGATTCAGGTGGGGCAAAAGCAATATACGTAACCTAAACATTTGTACCCCGGTAATATGCTTAAATAAAAAATAAAATTAAAAAAAAAGAGTTCCAAAGTAAGTTCTGACTTTTTATATAGCCTTTTCTGTTATATTACAACTCATTGATCCTAAGAATTATAGGAGAAATTGAACACAATTGTGATGGGCAACTTCAACGCTGCTTTGACAACTTTGACAGATCAAGTCATTAAAAATGAATTTACAGGAATATATGGAAACTCTCTGCTACCTGCAAATGAATTTATTTGTAAATCTAAAACTTCTAAAAAATAAATTCTATTATTTTGAATATAAAAAAATGAATTTAAGGGCACAGAAAAATTTGAATAATGTAATTGTTATGATGAGAAGACCTCAGGAAAATCTCTCAAACTGGACCTTTTTTCGCTTCTTTTTGTAGGGAGAAAATCAGTTTAATAGGTTGAAAGTATTACTTTTAACAAAATATGTCAAGCCCACGTAGCCATTCTAAGAAATAGATTTTATATTTTAGTGAAAGAAGTTTCCTTTAGAGAAAAGGAGTCTTGTGCAGTTTCTAAAAGCCTTTTCTTAGGAGTTTGTTTCTCCAGTAATTATTTTCCTAAAAGTTCTTAGTTAAGAACTTTTATCCTTTTTCATGGGCCAATAATACCAATTCATTCTGTGTGTGTATGTGTAGAGGCAGCTTTTCACTTCAGTGCTTGATAGCGAAGGAATAATTACTCAAAACAAGTAGGGTTTGGAGAAAAGGAGAGACACCAAAGTCTGAAGGAGAAAATGGCTTCCCCAGCTAAGTTTCTTCCTGTATTTATTTCCAAGGACACGTGCAAAAGGTTAGGGCTGTTTGCTAATTTCTTTAATGACTTTCATACAGGTTAGCTGTTTTCAGCCGACCTTTGCACACAGCAAACAAACAGCTTTGGGCAGGCATTTTTGCCTGTCCCTTCATTCACCCTGCTCACATTCTTTCCATCCATCCATCCTTTCTTCTAGGCTCACCCCCCTCATGACCCCCATTTTGTTTATTTAAAATTAAAGATGGAGTATGAGTAGGAGAAAGAGAGATGTAAGCTTCAACCAGTGTCTTTTCATAATGGTGTTGGGAGGTCATCAGTTGAGACTGATTGTAAGGTAATGGAGTTACACAGAGGTGGGAGTCTTCCCAGGAAACTGCAGAAGAATCCTGTCAGGGTCGGGTAAGATTAACTGGAAGCCATATTTGGGCCTGCCTTCTTAATGGCAGCACATAGGTCAAATTAAGAATTGTCGCATTGTGGTAGGAAAGACAATTTACATACAAGGCCAGAGGGTTAATGTTAACGGTATAATACAAACTGGTCTCTATTACAATGGGCATCTGTTTACCTACTACAAATAGGTGAACTCAGCTGGACAGGAACCACTAGGGACCTGTAGAGATTTGAACACAAACATAGCCTCTTCCCTGGGTTAACAAACGGGCCGTCCCAGGTTCCCAGGGAGTCCCATCGCTGCACCCACACTTTCTGTGTGGTCCGGGCTTGGGTTGGGATCTGGAAAGGGAGGTGTAATGACAAAGGACGGTGGTGAAAGGTGGCTGGAGACTGGATAAAGTCAAAAAATTAAGAGTGTATAATACCTTTGCTACTCTTTTTTGTAATATTGACAAATAGTGAGACTATTTAACTTCTTGTGAAAGGACTTTCCAGTGATACCTGTCAACTGGATGGGCATTATTATAATTGGGAACAGAAAATGCAAATCTTGCCTGGTCTTGTTTCACTAGAGAATTGTGAAAAAACGAATCTTTTAGATCAGTTACAATCAAAGGCCAATCTCTCGGAATTAATGACAGCTGGGGAAGACTGGGTTGTAGCGGTCCCATCGAGACTATATCAGCATTAAGAACTCTTAGGTCCTGTAGTAAACACCACTTACTGTTTTTCTTAGATGTGACGAATACAGGAATGTTCCATGGGCTCAGGGAAGGTTCTATTTGTCCCACTTTAAG
>CAUYSK010103241.1:0-43182 GCA_963575035.1 Avahi laniger | reverse complement strand
GGGTTTCAGCACATGGATTTGGGGAGACATCCTCACACCACCCACCGTGGATTAGGGTTTCAGCACATGGATTTGGGGAGACACAAGCATTCAGCCCATGGTGTCCAAGATCAAAATGCCAGCAGGTTTGACTTTTCCCGTGGTTTGCAGACAGGCTCCTTGCTGTGTCTTTGCAGGGCCTTTCCTCTGTGCACAGATCCTTTGTGTCTCTCCCTCTTCTTATGAGGACACCAGCCATGTTGTACTGATTACATACACGTTGGCCCACTCATACGACCTCATTTAACCTTAATGACCTCTGTACAAGTCCTTTCTCCAAATACAGTCACATTCTGAGGGTCTGGGGGTCAGGACTTCAACAGGTGAATTGCGGGGGACACACTTCCACCCACAGCACTGATGACGAGCAAATCAATGTTGTCGCGAGCAACAGAAGTATGGCTGTTCCTGAGGGTGGCAGTGATTTTCTCCGTGGTGGCATCAGTGACGTATACGGGGAGGGAGAGGAGAGAGAGGTCAGGCATGAGGATGGCTCCGTGTCCCGGCACCGAGCTCTGACTGCTTGCAAGACAGCAAAGCCGAAACAGACTCAGAAGGCCTCGCTGCACCGCCTGCTCCCCGGCTGAATTAGTGAGCTCCATGTAGAACCCTCCAGAACATACTTTATAAAGTTAAATACTGGAGAGGGGTATAAGAGGGAAGACAGACCAACCAGAAAATGTTGGTTTGGCAGCTGAAATCACTTCCTCTGGAAAGAGCTGTCTTTCCCCAAACTTCCACATCTGCCCACAGGACGTGGCTTCTGGGAACAGTCAGGAGACCCTGCCAGGGCAGACGGCAGGGAAACGGTGGCCAGGGGTGGGTCTGGCTCGATCAACGGTGCAGCTCACTGGCTCACCAACGTTGGTGACATTTCTGTCCTTGGGAAGACTGTGTCTGGCAGAGTTTAAAGGGGCAGTAACCACATTTGCACAGAAATGTCCTTGCAGCGTCCAGGCAGCCAGAGCAGGTGCGGCGAAGCGAGTCCGGATGGCAGGGCAGCCAGGTCGGGGGCGACCAGCCTGGCCTCTGAGCTCTGCGCCCAGCTTGGCTCCTCTGGTGGGGAGCAAGATGGTGCTGGAGGAGGCTCCAGAAAAGAGGACAGGTCTCTCTCAGAGCCACAGAGAGTGTGATGTGACTATCCCAGGCCTGGTGGGAAGAGCTCCCCGTGGCGAAGCTGCCACGCAGACAGGCCTGGGTTCCCTGGCCCTCAGGGCAGGCGGGAGCTGGCTTCACGCGTAACCAGCCCAAGTGCAAGTGTCATAAAAACCCGTGTTACAAATCCCCAGCGTGACTTGGTGCCTTCGATTGTGGCCTAGAGTCTCTCAAACCCTCCTGTCCCTGGACCTTGTGGTTTCAGGTCCTGAAAGAGGTGACGTGGTCCGCTTAGAGGCGGTCGGGGTGGAAGGGTGTGGGGCCTGGCAGAATGGGGTGTTTAGGGTGGCCTCACTCCCTCCCCGGGGGGTTCCCTCCCCAGAGCCTCTCAGTGCTGAGTCGATGTCGCATTCGTGGAATGCCTCGGGCCGCCTGTACTGCGCGTGGAGGTGCGCGTGTGCATGGGGGGCAGGGACAAGAAGCCTGACCATGGCGGGGCTCGCCGACAGGGTGATGCTAGCGCAGGGCTGCGACACCTGGGGGGTGGCGATGACGGGGTTCTCTGTTGGATTAGATTTTCCCCGGATGGAGAGGGGGTCTGAGAAGATGCACAGAGTCTCCTTGCAGGCGTCACGGGATGGTGTGGGCCAATGCAATGATTTGATTTGTCTATGAATAAAAACTAGAAATTATTGATGTCAAGAGAGAAGGGGTAGAGCCCTCCCCTGGTGACAGTGATTTGCCAGGAGAGAAAGTGCTGGAAAGGGCGTTGGGAGCCCCTGTTCTTGTTCTGGTTTTCACTTGGCAAGTTCCTCTCTTCTCTGACCCTCATTCCCCTTACCTTAGCCCAGGAAGTTTCTAAGGTTTCGTCCAGCTTCGATTCCATTCTCATGCCCAAGGCCCCCGTGTAGGATTTAATCCACCAAGGTAGGAAATGGCGGGAGGAGAGGACGGACAGCTGACGCGAACACCAAAGAGAAACTCGTCCCATGCCCTGCCGAGCCTGTTCCTAGGACCCTCCACCGACAGGTGTGGGAAGAGGGCCAGCATCGTCCTGGGGGCTGAAGGGCCATGTGGAAAGTGCGTCCCCTCTCCAGGACCTGGGTGGGCAGTGGGGTGGGGTGGCCACTGTGGAGGTGTCTTTTCCGTAGCCCATAGGCGGAGAAACCCCACTCTCTCAACACTGATTTTGACAGGCAGATGAAAGGGACCTGGAGTGTCAAACTGGACACACACCTGGAACGTCTCTCCACCATCAACGCCTGGCGAGGACGGGACTTTGTGGGGGTCAGGATGTTGGGGACTGGACATTTTAGAAGGTCGCAGGGCCAGCCGGGGGAGCCAGTGTCGTCCAGGGACCTGCATGTTTCCAGCAAAGAGAGACTGTGAAACCAGCCTGGGTTCCAGTGACAGAAAACCACCCCCAACTGGCTCGAGTGAAAGAGAAATTTATGGAAAGGGGGGTTGCTGGCTACGGGCACAGACGGGTCCACGTGAGGGACGCTGTTCCCAGAAGCAGAGTCAGTCTTCGTTATTTGTGGATTGCACATTGGCAAATTCACCCACTGGCCAAGACTTACCTGTAAGCCCAAAACCCGATCCCTGTGGAGCCGTCATGGCCGTTCGTGGAGGTGCACAGAGCAGTGACAAATTGAAGTCACCTGAAGCGCACGTTTCCAGCTGATGCGGAACAGAGCGACACTCGCATGGCCTCTCATTTCAGCTCCTACTGTAAACCAGTGTACCTTTCGTGGTCTATTCGGGACCATAGTTTTTCTGCATTTTTGGGCTTTTTGTTGGTGTTTAGCTGTTTAAAATGGCTGTTTGGATCGTGCTGAAGCACTGCGCAGTGTCCCTGGGTGCGGGGTGGCTGCGACGTGCCTCGTGGAGGGAACAGGCGTGTCAGATGAGCTCCGCTTGGGCATGAGCTACAGCGCCGCTGGCCGTGAGTTCCGTGTTAATGAATCAACAACACAGGCTGCATCCTCCATCTTTAAACAGAAACACACATGAAATAAGGTCATGTACCGATCAGTCGGTAAGAATGTTACAAGCAGAGGTTTGCAGGACCCTAACCCTATATTTCCCCTAGAAGCACTGGCTCCACACTCGCTAACTCGGTGTTCATGATGACTCTGTAGACGTAACTGCGTCAGATGATGAGCATTGACTGTGTATTCCCCCTCTGCCTCCCGGCTTTGCTTTCCTGGGCGGGGCTGAGTCCCAGGCAGGCTGTCTTCATACGGCCACAAAGGTGTTGGCCAGCAGCTCTGGGCTCCTGTTTCACCAGCGGCGCCACGCCAGCAGAAAAGTGCCTTCCTGCAGTAGTTTTGACAGATGTCCCAGGGCTGGCTCTCCCGGCTCAGTTTGTCCACTTGCCTTGTCCTGACCAATCTGATGGCTGGGGAGACACTGAGCCGGGGGTGAGGTCAACCCCTCCACCCAAGGCAGTCGGGGCCAAGAGCTGGGGAGGGGCGATTCGCCCGAGGGAAGCGGGCACCACCATAAAAGGAGGAAGGGAGGCTAGACTGGCGCAGCCGGCCCAGGAGAGCCAGCCCCAGCAGTGTTC
The DNA here is from genome assembly GCA_963575035.1 of Avahi laniger. NCBI lineage: Eukaryota > Metazoa > Chordata > Mammalia > Primates > Indriidae > Avahi > Avahi laniger. The sequence continues at coordinate 39,479 of CAUYSK010103241.1, read as the reverse complement.
GAGGGGACCTTGTGGGGACGGTGGAGTGTCTGCAGAATGGAGGGCTTTTCCTGTCACTGGGAATGCGAGGGATATTTGGGCTACAGGACCGTGAGCAGGTGGAGCAGATGCCAGGCGTGGAGGAGGGCAGGGATCGGGTGAAAGTGTCGTCGCGGGGACTGCAGAAATGACCGTGGATATCTGAATGGCCTGAGCCTCGGCTCCCGGTGGGGAGGGAGGGAGCCAAGGAGAGGCCCAGGGGTCCCCGGTGACAGTAGAGCCCCTGCCTGTAACTGGGTGTGCCCCGGCGGTGCGGTTCAGAGGGCAAGCAGGCAGCGGCAGGAAAAACACCAGGCAGGGGCCGCCCAGGGGAGCGCAGAGCGAGTGGACTCTCCCCTGTGCCTTCCCGTGGCCTTCCCCGAGTCCCCCTGTGGCTGCCGAGCTCCGGAACACCTTGGTCCTCGTGAGCAGAGGCTGGAGGTGCCTGTAGGTGACCTTGAGCACCACGCTGCGTGGGAACAGCCCTGCTTCCGGGCTGGGGTGCGGATGTGGACAAGGATGACTGCGGGCTCTTCAGGACGAGGTTTATTTGGCTCATTTCCCTGCGTTGCTCTTCTGCAGCTCTGTTCCTGCTGGGCCCTTCCTGCATTTGGAGAACTGGGTCAGCGCCGTGGTTCGGCACAGGCAGAAACCTCGAAACAGAGCTGCTGTCTGATGGCCCAAGACGGCACGAGCGAGGGCGGAATTAATCCCTCCCTCCCTCCATCCTCTCCTTTTAATGTCTCTCTCTCCCTCTCTTTCTTTCTCTATCCAGTCATTACTTAATTTGCTTTTTTATTCATCCATTCAACAAGCACCTGTTTGCGTGGCCGTGGGAGGGTCACGTGGGGTGCAGGTCACCTTGTGATCAGCTTCTCCTTCCCCTCACCTGCGGGAGCTCCCGGCTCTTGCTGAATGAATGAATCCCTGTTTTCCAACCATTCCAGCCCAAATTCTTTGTGATAATTGGGGGAGAACCCAAGCCAGGCCGGTCCTCAAGGGACTGGGCTGGAAAGTCCCTGTGCATGAGTCACATGTCCCAATCAGCTGTGATTAAGCTTCCCTATCTCCCTGAGAGCTCCGTCGAAGTCCAGAGATACTTTCAGCCTTGGATCACAGGGTTCGGCCAGGCCGTGGGCTGGGCACAGATAGCAGCTCACGAGAACAGGCCCCCAGGGAGCCGTGGTCAGCCAGCTCTGCAGCCCTGCGTGTATGCTTGTCATCGGGCTGCGTTCCGTGAGAGCTTCAACACGGTGCATTTACTGGAGAGTCTTCCCGCCTGTCCGGGAGAGAGGACGCCCATGGGGCATGTGTTGCTTTTGTTTTCTCATTCAACCCCGACAGTAAAATAGTAATAACGATGGTGAATTCTTGCATGTTTATAACACGTTTACCTCCTTTGGTGGGCATCAGCCCTGGCTGCACGTCAGCTGCAGTCACCGGGGAGACTTGCAGACACACTTGCCCAGGTCTGGGGAGGAGGCCGGGCACTGACGTTCGGTTAAGTCTCCAGGTGACTCTGTACATGGGGAGGGTTGGAAGCCATTGGTCCTCTGGGCCTCCTCATGGTCCTGTTGGCCCCATTTCGCAGGTAAGGGGTGTGGGGCTGATGTCACTGAGAGGGTCCCGGGGCCGCACAGTTGAGGCTAAACAGCTGCGGGAGAGCAGAGCCCACAGTCAGTGCAGGTGAAGCTTGTTGCCTTTGGGGACATCTAGATACAGAGAAGCCGCGAAGCCTCGGCTTGGCCCAGTGTCCCCGGTCACCAGAAGCCAGTCCAGCCACAGCAGTTCAACCTGGGGCTCTGGGGACCCCGGTTCATGGAGGGAGAATCGGGGCAGCATTCCACAGGGTCAGGGTACGCGCGCGGTGAATGGCATCCAAGCTCCAAGACCGCGGCAGATGCCGCAGGGGTCTCAGTGCATGGTCTAGTGCCGTGGCTCTCAAAGTGTGGTCGCTACCAGCCGCGTGGACACCGCTGGTGAACTTGCTAGAAGAGTAGCTTCTCCCTGCTGAGTCAGAAGCTCCGGGGGCCCAGAGAGCTGCATTTTTACTCCGCTTCCAAGTCATTGTGATGATGCAAAAGCTCGGGAACCACCAACTTAGGGAGACCATCCTGGGTCTTCACGTCAACTCGCCTGGATGAGTTTTGTCCACCTTTGTTCTGGACCTCGTTAAGCACCTGATCTCTGCGTTTCACTTTCCTCCTGCGAAGGATGGGGGATATGGGATGTCGTGAAATGTCTTATTAATTATGAACTCCGTGCACATGTTTGAGATCTGGTCAGTGAGCTCTGCGAACCAGTAGCACCTGCATCTCTGGGAGCTTCTTCAAGGTGCAGAATTGCGGCCCATCCCAGGCCTGTTGAATCAAGACTGACATTTCATTGAGATGCGCGAGAGACTCATGTGCTCATGCGCACACTGTGGTTGCAGGAGAGCTGAACTAAAGAGTTTAGCAAGTTGGGGGTGGGGAGGAGCTTGCAGCAGCTGGGCTCAGGGGCATCCTTTGGCAGTCAGACCGGCATGAAGGGATGCACTCTGCCCAGGGGCTTCTGCTGCCCAGCTAGTGCTTGCCCAGCTCTCGGGTGATAGGCAAGGCCTTTGGGGAGAGCAGTTGGAGGGCAGCTCGAGAGGTTTGCTGCGCCTTCCACACTCACTGTCCGGGGCACAGGCTGCCCAGCATGGGGAACGTGCGTGACAGCAGAGCAGCCGACAGTTAGCCCGGGAAATGCTGCTCTGCAAACCCACATGTTCCCAGCTCTCACCGGGTCGGCATGAAGTTTGCAGGGTCAGCAGGTGGCATCCTCCCCTGTGGAACAGCAGGAGAGTGAGGGATGGAGGGAGAGCCCACGCTGTCACCCTGGGAGGACCCGGGCCAGGGCAGAAACGAGCCCAGTTGTGTGCGATGCCACAAGGGACAGCGTGTGTCCTCCTGGGACGGATGCGCCTGGGGAAGTAGCTGCTGGTTGTGAACACAGTCTCAGCCACCCAAGGCAGCTGGGCCTTCTTCATGACACTCTGTGCAAGGGTCAAGGCAAACCGTGGGCCTCAGCCACGCCACCAACCCCTTCAGTGGGGACAGTGTCAGGCAGGTAGCTGGTCCTGCGGGGTCCTGTGAGCTGTGCAGTCCCCCTCCAACCCGCCCCCGTGATATCAGTTCTGGAAAACGAGGGTCCATTTCCACATGTCAGTCACGAACGTAACTTCATGAAAACCGTACTTTCAAATACGTAGCGTATTTTCTTTGGAATACCCAAGCTTAGTCTTTGGAATAACGCCAGCGTCTGAATCCTAAACACGTTCAACGCTCCATTTCTTGCCATATTAGGCAACACAGATAAACATGGCAAAAAAAAAAAAAAAGAAAAAATTATCTGATTTGATCTCGAGTCAACTACTAACGCTGTTACTGAGTTTCTGTTGTTTGAAATAGAAATAAAGCATTTTAATGGCAAGAAAAGCATGTTTATTTGATTTAGGCCCCTTGGAAATTGACCAGTTGTGTAGTAAACACGGAGGCCGCTGGGAAAGCATTCAGAGCGGAGCTGCCCGCGGTGGCGGTGACCGCGCTGAGAGTGGAATCCGAGACCTGCGGCTGGTTGTTTTTCGTGTCTTCCCAGTGACTTTCCCCTGGAAACCGCAGCCTAACTGGAGCTATTTTCCCAGATGTTCCTCTGGAGCCAGTTCAGTTCTTTCTGGTTTTTAAATATTTATACAACCTGCTTGTTTTGCTTCGCTACATACATCGCATGCTGATGCCGCCGAACTGTTTCTGTTTGTCTTTCGTATCTTATGTTGGAAAATATCCCATAAATCCGGACAGGTTTCTAGCAGGGCTGCGGGTTCATTATCACTCCGGTGTCACGGCAGATAAAGGAGCCAGAGCCGTGTTTTGCACCCGCCGCAGGCCCCGGCTGAGGCCGGCTTCCCTGCACGCGGAGTGCGCCAGCTGGCACGTGCCAGGACAGAGGCCCGGGCACGAGGGTGGAGAGGGCACGGGGGCCTCGGGGAGGCAGCTGGGGAGTGGAAGAATCCTGTACTTGGAGTCAGAGGGACCTAGTGACAGTCACAGTCCATGACCTGTACCTTGTGTGAGCGACTTACCTCCCTCGGCCTCAGTTTCCTCACTTGCAAACGCAGGCGATAATATATTCCCCAGAGACGGTTTGGAAGCGTGCGTGAGATGCGTGTGGGATGGCATGAACAAGAGCATTCGGGATTGTAGAGATTTCGTTCACTTTTTAATGATTGAAAATTCTACTTCCAAACTCTTCGTCTTGCCACCCTTTAGTTTCTTCTTATCCCTCTAAAATGTGTCTTAGGGTTTGGTGCAGTTGACAAGGGAGATGGGTGGACCTGACCTTTGTCCCCTTATCAGAGGGTGACGTCCCCTCCTACCCTGTGCCTGGGGACACTTGTGACAGGCTCTGGGGAGAGGAGAGGGAGCGACGGTAGCCTCACTGTTCTTCTCCGTTGGTTCTGTCCACCCATCCGTTCGTCCAGCACGTTCTTACCGAGTCCTGGCTGACTGCGCAGGACGCCGTGCTAAGTGCCAGCGACGTGGTGATGAATAAACCCGGTGCAGCCCGGCTCTCTGCAGTTCACAGCTCAGAGGGGAAGAGACCCCAGGAAATAATCGCCGTGACGGGTGCAGTGCAAGAGCAGTCCACGAGGGCACCAAGGTCAGTCAGTGATGACGAGGGCTCAGACTGTGTGGCAGAAGGCTCCTGTGAGTGACAGATGCTCCGTGAGGCCCGGGGAGGGTGGAGGCTCCCGGAGCAGTGGCGGCCACGGGCTCTCGGCCAGAGTCGCCCCATGACCCGTGGTGGGGCGAGGGCTCCACTCTGGCGCGCAGTGGCAAGCGTGTCCTGGGATGACCACACTGGTTTGGAGGGGCCAGAGTGGGGGCATTGGAGGTATCCGGCGAGAGCTGATGCAGCCTGGGTTGGGGTGCTGTGTGGTTTCCTCCAGATGCCGTCACAAACCGCCACCAACCGGTGACGTAAGACAAGGAGGGTTTGCTCGCTCACCGTTCCGAGGCCAGAAGTCCAAAGTCGAGGTGTCGGCAGCGGCATTAGCGCCTCCATAGGCTTGTTGTGGGGGTGTCGGTACCACGGCGCTCTCCAGGCTCTGGCGCTTGTCAGAGCCCTCGACGTTCCTTGTGGGTACATCGGTGCCATCTCCTCCTCCGCCACATGGCGTTTCCCTGTATCTGTGTCCCAATTTCCCCCTTCCCATGAGGACACCAGTCTGAGTTGGGTTGGGGCCGCCTCAGTCCACTATGGCTTCGTTTTAACTTGACTATGTCTACAAAAACTCTATTTGCAAATAAGACACGTTTGCACGTTCTGGGTAAACATGAATTTGGGGGCAGCTGTAAAACCCGTCCGGTGGTGACCGTGGAGATGCAGGGATGTGGTCAGATGCCAGAGATATGTAGGCAGTAAAACCAGTAAGGGGGTTGGTCCACTCACTCTAGTTCTTTCTCTACCCAAGGAGTGTTTAAAAAGCTGACGTCTAGGCTCTTTGGTGACCTCTCTTGCTGCCTTTTTTTCTCGTTGATGAATCTCTTCTACTGGAAGTGAGTTCAGCATGGAGAGAGGAGGAGGTGCCTCTTCATCGTCCTTGAATTGCTGTGTTAAATCAAGCCGCAGAATCAGTCCCTTCCTTTGATGCTTTTGCATTCGCCGGCGGGTCCCTCAGGGCCCATCAGCCTGTTTCACAGATAACTTGGCCAGGATGCACAGTGTGCGCGGGTGCCCTGCGGGAGGTGGGAGCACTCAGTGTTCTTTGTTTTTCATCCCCATTAATCCCCTCCTCTGTGGGCCAACAGCGTCTCAACCCCGGGAGTGGTCCTCTGGGCCACAGGTGGCGTGGGGCGTGGCCGTCCTGCCATCCTGGCACGGTGCGGGCCAAGCCGAGCCTCTCATTCTCTGTCCTCTTCTTCCTTTCCTTCCAGCGGGGCCTCGCCCATCTGCGGTGGGTGAAGCCTGCCCCAGGCGGGAGAAAGAGCAGCGCTTTCTCCTCCTCCTTCCGTGCTTCTCAGATCTGGTGGGGTTGGGGATCATCCCTCGGTGCTCCACTGTGCTCCTCCCTTCCCTCCTCCCTGCCCTCTTCCCTGCCCTCATCCTGGCCCTGCGCCCTTCGCACCTGCCTTTGTTCTAATTTGGTTCACCCTCAGATGCCCGAGCCCTGCCCACCTGCCCCTGCCTTGGACCACACCTGCCATTGGGATCGCTGGGTTGCTTTTAAACAGCCACCGTGCGCTGTCCATGCAGACGGCAGCAGAGCCGGGCCAAGGCCGTTTTCTGCTGTGAGCGGTGGCAGGTCACAACAGCTGCGGTGGTTTAGCCGGGCACGAGGGAGGGGTCCAGGTCGGGGACTGGAGCGGGAGAGGAGCTGAGAGATGGGTCCGGATGCCGGAGGGGGAACAGGCAGTTACATCCAGGAGTGAGGGGCAGCTTGACCTCCAGCTCGGGGCATGGGCTGCTGTGACTGGGACCGGGCCCGCTCAGGCCTGACCCTGCCGGTCTGCAGGGCACAGATATTGGGTAAATTCAGGTGGAGACCTAACCACACAAAAGAACCGTTTCTTTACAGTGCGAGGAGTCCGTTCTCTACACCCTCACTGTTGTGTCACGGCTTTTTGAAACAAGGAATATCCAAGTTGCACGTGGAAAACATTTATTTCAGCTTTGTAGATACGTTTTTAACATTCCCAGCTCTTACAACACCGGTTCTCAATCTCGGTGTGCATCCGAATTCTGCGGGTTCTTTTACAAATTCTGATGCCGGGGCCCCGCCCATTTTCTTAACTCTCCTGTGCCGCGCTGAAGCTCGGGCTCTGTCTTTTTAAAAGCAGCCCGGCGATCCCAATGCGAGCCAGAGGGTGAGAAGCACTGAACCCCATTGCGACCCCCGCCAGATAGAAACCCACACCAATAAAATGAAATAATACGGCTCAATCTGTCCTATATCTAGGAGAGAAATTTCAGGAAGATAAAAAAGTTTTTCTTAATTTACTGCCACCAACACACAAAGTGTTAAAAGTATAATCAGCAACACAATTGGAAAATGTGCAGCCCTGGCGTTTTAAACCCTCTTCGCAGGAGTTCTTGATTTCCTAATGAGGCATCTTTTATCCTAACTTTCACATCCAAGAAGTAAATAAAGACTTCTTTTCTCCTTCTATAAAGGGAAACTATAACAAAAAATAACCTAGACATAGATTGTTTATAGGCAGATGTAACCGACATTTGAAAAGACAAATTGAATCACAGCTTCCTGCTGGTACGATTGAGATTTCAGTAATCGGCTCACGTGACGGTCGTATTTTGTAATGCTCTGCTTAAAAATAGCTCATTGCAAGAACTCCAGCTTGATCAAGAAAATTAAAATAGTTTCCTGTAGCTTCACCAAAGAAAGACACGTTTCCCTCCGAGATGTCATGACTCATGCCAAGTGGTTAAATAAAAATGCACATGTAGCACCGATCTTTCCTGTTTATTGCCTCTTCAGTAGAGGCTAATTGAGGAAAACATCTGCATCCAGTTTTCCCTTTATTTTTGCAGATTCTTTTCTTGTCCTCCAACGCACAGCCTCCCCTGACAGTCGTTTGCTCGGCCAGGAGCTGGCGATGGCTTTCAGTTTTCCCTTTTGGGCGATGACATAAATTACTCTCCGATGAGTTGTTCACCGTGTCATTCCTTAACCTTGAGCCAAGTGCACGTGCTCTGCGGACCTGGTAGGACAAGGACTCTGCCTCGTGGAGGTCACGGTGGCCCCTCTTCCCTCGGTCCTGCTGTCCCCCTCTAACAGGCCTGCGCGGCGGTGCTGGCGGCTTTGCGAGCATCCGCAGCGGCAGACCTGGCCCCTCAGCAGACAGCCCCTTTCCCGGTTGGAACAATGTACTTATGCTCAATCTGAAGCCCTCCTCCAATGACGCCTGCCCCTGCCTTAGATGGCACAGCTCACGTGTTTGACAGGACAGGGGTCCACAGGCGTGTGGACTCGCCAACAGCAGAAGCGGTGCTTTAAGAGCATGGACTCTGGGGACACCCTGAGCAGCTGGGTGACATTGGACAAGGCATAGGTTCTCCCTGAGCCTCCGGTTCCCCGTCAGTGTGGGCGTGAGGACGGAGACTGAGGCCGTCCCTGGAGTGTCCGGGGTCTCCGTGAATGTGCAGCAGCTTCCTCTTCCCGCCCGCGGTGCCTTTGTCCTGGGCGCGGTTCCCTAGACACAGAGCTGGGCAGGGGTTCACGCACGCATTCTGTGCGCGCTCTCAGGAGACAGTGGCAAGGGAGGAGAGGCCAGGCCAAGGTGTGCTCCCGGGAGCCCAGCGTGGCTGATCCACAGGGACGCGGCTCAGGAGTGTAAGCCGCACAGAGCTGGTCCCTCCTGGAGGCAAGGGAGGTTTTGGTAACCCCGTCCCAGGCCTTCCCAGTCACAGGCCTTGAGGGCTGGGCGCGACTCTCAGACAACTTCAGGCCAGGTGGCTTCCAGGACAACTTCTAGAGAAGGTGGAGGTATGAATCAGCCGAAGACCCTGCAGTGGGGAAGGGGCCCCCAGTCAAACTGGCACAAGAGACGCAGGGGGTCTGGGTGGTGGGGCGCGGGCAGTGTCTGCTGCAGCCCTCCCAGTGAGGGAGCCTGTGGGTGGAGTTGGTGGCCTCAGACTTGCCACAGGAGCAGCTGAGGTTTGCCTAGTACAGCCCCACAGGGCATGGAGCCCCACCTCTGCTCGGGGCTTGGCCACCGGGTCTTCACGGATGAAGGGAGGCAAACTGCATGTCTTTGTTTAATTCAACAAATAGTTATTCGGCACATGTCATGTGCTAGAAACCGAAAATGCAGCAATGGACATGACAACGATGGTCACCATCCGTGGCGAAGCTCTCCACGTGGCTGGGTGAAAGGCCGAGCAGTGAGTGCGGAATTACAGCAGCTGCGTGTTCTCAGGGAAAAGAACGGGAGGCTGTGGAACAGGAAGGGGGGCCTGATTCTCGTGTTAGAGGTGGTGGGGAGAGTGGAGTGGGGAAAGGCGTATCTGAGGAAATGACTATTCGGCTGAGACCCAAAGGACATGAATGAATGGGGATCAGTTCGTGGGGTGGTGGCGAGAGGCGCGGGAATAGCACACGAAAAGGCCCTGTGGCAGGGAAGGTATTGGTGAGTCTGGGGTGGTGAGGAAGGCCATGGACCGTGAGGAGGGGAAAGGCCAGGCCAGGGACAGCCACAGAGGACCACTTTGCATTTAGAATTTCCTCACAGTGCAGGAAGCAGCCTCCGAAAGGATGTCAACATGATCTGATTCGCATTTTCATACATAAAGACTGTTATGGTTGCTGGAAAGGAAATGGGAATGCTGGAATCCAAGAAGAGACAGAACTAATATTTACATACTATGTGAAATGACTTCACAAATATTTCTCATTTCATCCCCACAACGGGCCTGTTGTGGTTGGGTTGGAGGCGGATATGGATATTCACTTGTTCCAGAACCTTTGTTGGAAAAACTTTCCTTTCTCCACTGAATTCCCCTGCACACTGGCTGTCTGCTGTGTGGGTCTGGCCCTGGCTCTCTGCTCTATGTTGGTCCAGAGTGTCTAAACCCTGCAGCGCTCAGGTCAGACAGTGTCAGTCTCCGGCTTTGTTCTTTCCTGATCTCGCAGGCATTGCTGTCCTTTGCCGCCTGACGCCCAGTGCTGGAGAACTACCGTTCTACAGATTTTGTCGTGTGTTTTGACTCTTTCAGAAGGGAGGTCAGCCTGGCCCCTGTTGCCCATGTTGGTTGGACGCAGAAGTGCCTGTGACATTCCTGTGAGCGCCCCTCCTCCGCCCCTCCGCCAGCTCAGCTTGCACGTCCTTGACTCTCTTCTCCAGGAACCTTGGCCTCTGCTTATCAGGGTTACCTCCTCTTTCTTTTGCTTTTCCTGTGATTTCTGGGAGAATTTCTCAAAGGTTTCTTTAATTCATTGATTGAGTTTTCAGCAGTATTACTGTTCGTGCTTCCATTCGGGTGTTCAATTCTGAAACCACGTTTTTCATCTAGAGGTGATCTTTCCTGGTCTCTGGTGGTTCTCATTTTATTTATGAAAGGTCTTCTTAGAGGTTGCTGAGATTTCAGATTTCAACATTATTGTCTTCTTTCTGCGTCTCTGTGTCTCAGTCGGTTTTGTGCTGCTGTGACAGAACTCCGCAGACTGGGCAATTTACAATGGACAGGAATTTGGTTGGCTAATGGTTCTGCAGGCTGGGAAGTCCAAGAGCGTGGCACCTGTGTCTGGCCTTTTCGCCACGTCATCCCACGGCGAGAGAGCAAAAGGGAGCAAACTCACTTTTATACAAACCCACTCTTGGGATAATGGCATTAGTTATGCCTCTTAAAGGTCTCTCCTAAAGTTCCCACCTCTGAACACTGCTGCATTGGGTGTTGAGTTTCCAGCTCGTGAACTTTGGGGGGCACATTCCAACTGTAGCAAGTGAGGTGGTGTTTGTTTTGGATTTTCACGCCACCTCCCTTCTTTTAACACATTGAGTCCTCTCGTGTATTCAGTCCTCCCCCTTTTATCCATCCTAAATTTCTAACAGTTATTAAGACTCGAAATGGCTACAGTCAGTGTATATTTCTTAGAAACTTAATGTTCCTAGATTGGAGGTTCAGCTGTCTGGGATCTGCGGCCGAGGCAGCCCTGTGCTTTGGCCACAGCCTCCTGAGTAAGCAGGGACGTTGCCCTCTCCTCTAACTGCAATGCTGCCCCTCGGAAGCCACTAGCACAGCCTTCCCGCCTCTCCCCTAGGCAGACTGGCTGCCTGCATCAGGGCGACGTGCAGGTTCTGCCCGGCCTCTCTGTGTCCAGATCCTGGGCCACTCGCCCTCTGTTCCTGACTCCCATTCTCCATCTCCTGCTTGGAGTTCTGGGAGCTTCTGTTCGGGAACTCTTCTACCGTCTTCCCGGGCAGGTCGCCCCTTTGTATTCATTGAGCCACGGGCTGCTCACTCACTTCCAGCCCTTTCCGGCTACACTTTTTGCAGAAATTCTTCACTGTCTCTCTGATCTAGTTAAGGCCTCTTCCACTGCTTTTCTGCGTGGATGTAGATTTTTCCTGCTATTTTTGTATTTTTAAAAAATGATTTCATTAGCAGATTGCAAGGTGGCAGTGGGGGCGGCAGGGGGAGGGAGCGGGACACAAAATTGCCTTCTTGAACCCTGTCAGGCTGGTCTCTGGCCATACACCAAACCGCCTTTCTGCAGCGGAGGAGGGCTAATCATTTACTCTTAAAGTTAAAACCCTCGGGCTTGCATTTCTGGCATTTTTGTAGCATGATACCCCAAGAGGAATGTATTTCTTTAAATCACACTTCAGCATATTCTAAACAGGATGAAGAATTTGTACTTTTGTCTACAGATTAAATAGCAGAAGAGGTGCTGGCGGCGGGCGGGAGCTGTGGGGTGATGATTTTATAATGAATAGCAGAGCAGCACCCGGGACTCCAGGTCACGCCGGGAATGTGCACGCAGGAGAGAGCCGTGAGGTTCTGGGGCTTCTCAGACAGTGGGAGAGCCCAGCTGTGGAGGGCAGAGCCGGCCTGGCCTGTCCACTCGTTGGCGCTCTCTGCCTTGGCGTGGAAGTGCCACGGTTCCAGGCTTGGTCTTTTCATGGCTCATGAGATGTGATCTCCGATGCTCTCTGCGGACTGGCTGTCCTCTGTGCCATCCCGCCGCCTGCTCCTTGCCTAGTTAGCATCTCATTAGCACTTCCCCAGATGGCAGGCTGGGGAGACGGGATGACACGCAAACCAGACTGCTTGGCAGAGAGGCTTCTGCGAGTCTGCAGGGCCTATTAGTCACAGGGCTCTGCCCCTTTTGCCCATCCTGATAGGGCACCCGGGAGCCACCTTCTTCCTTTGTTGTGGTTGTTGCCGTGGACCGTTCCTTCTCCCACACACTCTGTGGACGCCTGCGCTCCTGCTGCAGCCCAACCGGGTTCACTGCCGGCTGCTCAAGGGGAAGCCAGTACCCCGAGGCAGCAGGGGTTACAGGGGAAAAAGAGCTTAAAATCACAGGTGCCATGCGAGGAGATGGTTGGGAGGATGCTCTCAAACCCATCTCCCCAAGAATTTGGGAGATAGAGTCTTTAAAGCTAGTTTGGCGGGCAAAGGGCCAGGCAATTGGGTCTGCTGATTGGCGGGTTTGGGGAGGAACCCTAGGGGAGCAGAAATTGTCTTCTTTGCTGAGTCATTTGTTGGGTGGGGGTCACAAGACCAGCTGAGTCAGTTCCTCGGTATGGGCCGCGGGTCTGGGCGGGTCGGCCGTTCCACCAGAACGCAGGGCCTGGAAGGCATCTCAGAAACCAGCCTCGGGTTTCAGGAAGGTGATGTTACCCACGGGAGCAGTGAAGACGCTGAGAATCTTTATGCCCATCAGCCACGTGACTCCCCAGTGGTGAGCAAGTGCAGGGGAGCACGTGGGGGACGATGGCCGGTTATATACGTGTTCCCACACCACGGTTCCCGCCTGCGGCCCTTCGTTAATTTTCTAAGGGTGGTTTCACTCCCCCTCCCCCCGATAGCTGGACACTCAGGCTCCAAGCTTGGTTATCTCCCTCTCCCTGAGTGTCAGATAGGGGCAACATGGGATATGAATGCTAACTAATCTTACAATTTTTGCTCCTAAAAGCTAAATTATTGATATTCTTGTATTTAAAATGCAAGTCCCATCAATTTCCTCAGGCAGTTCTGGGGAGGTAGAAGTTTTGCTTTTACAATTGAGTGTGGCCTTTGCAAAGCCCACTCAATATTCACTGCCACCAGCATGAAGGGCCGGGCAGGACTGTGGGAAGCACATTTCCTAAACATCGCGGGCCTCTGGCTCTCCTGCCTGCGTGAGAACTGCCTTGCAAGTTTGACTCCATTGTTTGCTTCTGCTCCCGCCCTCCTGGGGCAGGGCCCCCCCCCCCACTCACCTCTGCAGCCTCCACCCCACTGAGCTCCAGCCAAACAGGACTTTGCCGCTTCTCGCTCTGAGCCCTCAGCCAGGCATCTCCCCTTGCGGGCTTCATCTCTCTGAACCTCCGGGGCTCCTGTGATACCTCCTCCCGCAAGAAGCTTTCCCTGATCCTCCTTTCGCCCTCCCTGCCTGCTCTGTGCTGCCCTTGCACTCTGTGCAGATGTCTCCTCCAGACCCCAGGTGAGCTGGCTGCACACTTAGGTGGGAACAGTCTCTTGTTTCCCCCAGACCATGAGCCACTTTGCCTGCAACTGTAGCTTTCACTTTGTAATTTCTGTTTGATGGAGTCAGTTAATAGATTCTTGCTCCACACCCAGCTCCGGATGCTTGTGAGCGTCTATGCACCCTCTTTTGACAATATTATTTTGAAAAAAAATCTATCGCTCTGTGGCTCACTCCCATGTCAAGCGGTGGGACTGGGCTGTCTTTTCTAGCCCATTCCTATTTGAATTCACCACAGGCCAGCACTCTTCCCCAGCCCCAGCTCGCGCTGTGAGCATCACATGTGAAATGGGAGAAGCCTGCTCAGCACGGGCAGGTGGCGTTTAACACAGCCTGGAACTGCAGCTGGGTGAGGAAGCTGCGCACGGCTGCTGCCACGAAACCATGTGGCCGGTCTTAAAAACCCCTTCCCGACTCAAGTGCCAACGTGCTTAAGTGGATAAATAGTTCTGAACTGGCCAGTGGGACACACATAGCATGCCACTCACTGGTTGTCACCAGGCTTTCCCCTCCTGGATAACTGTGTAGAACCGGAAAAGGGTTCTCCTCCGGAGCCCTTGCGTTTACTGCCTCCTGATTATTGAGAAGCTGTCAGGAGCTCAGCTTCTGGAAGCTGCTCAGGATTTCTAGTGCCAAAGGAAAATGCTCTGTTAGGCTCGAGGCAGGATGGAGTTGCCTTTAAAGGGATGCCTTAGTCCTAAGTTTTCAAGGGTCCTTTGGAAAACAGGGCAAAGAGACACACGGGGTCTCCCCAGGAGCACGTGTGGAGTTGCAGCTGGGCCAACACACAGTCAGGACAGCAAAGCCTCCACGATAGGTGTTTGAGGTTCAGAACAGAGCAGTGATGTTGGGGACATGGTGGGCAGTATTCCAAAAGGCCCCTGAGGTTCCCGTCCCCAGTTATTCCATCGAACACTAATCCAGGTACTGCTGTGAAGGAATTTTGCTGATGTAATTAAAGTCTCACGCCAGTTGACTTTAAAATACAGAGATTATCCAGGTAGGCATGGCTCAAACAGACAAGCCATTTAAAAGCAGAAACTTTTGTAAGTCAGAGAGATTCGAAGCACAAAAAGGACCCGCTAGGCCATTGCTGGCTTTGAAGCTGGAGGATCACCAGCCAGCAGCTGTGAGTGGCCTTCCCGGCGTGGCCCCAGCCAACAGCCACAGGACGCAGACACCGCAGCCCGACAGCTGCAGGGAACTGAATTCTGCCAGTTGGCACAGAGGAAGATTCTTCTCCAGGGCCTGCAGGTAAGAGCCCAGCCCAGCCAACACCTTGATTTTGTCCTTATGAGACCCTGGGCAGAGAGCCCAGGCAACTGCGAGCTATTAAACAGGTATTGTGTTACGCCACCAAGTTTGCGGTCACTGGCTGCCCAGCAACAGAAACTAATACAGGCACCATTCTGTGTAGGGCAGCAGTCCCTGGGCCGCAGGGCATTCCCAGAGGAGTGAGACGTGGTCCCTGCCCTGAGAAGCTCACGGCCTGTCGTGACCATGACATGCCAGGTGTAGATTTGAAATGGGAGAGCAGTGACGCAGAGGAGATAATTATGAGTGCCTTCTTGCTGAGGAAAGTGTGAAGGAGAAAGGCGTTCTGTCTAGAGTAAGAATTTAAGAGAGAAGGGGAAGGAGGACTTTCTAATGCATTTCATGTGTGATTTCACCTTCCCATTAGTCTCCAAGTGTTTGCAGCAAGTTGAACTTCTCAATGTGGCTCCTGCGTAGTGTTAGCCTGGGGGCAGTCAGGCCAGAGCCGGATGAGATACAGCCAGCCACTCACCTGGGGTGCTCAGAAAGCATTTCTTTGGAGGAATGGAGCTTTCTCGCTCTACCTGAGTTAACTCACCCTTGGAGAACTGGCCTTGAAGCCACCTGAGTTTCTCAGCCTTCTTGGGGTGGGGTCCACTTCTCACTCTATTCCGTATTTGCTACTTGCGAAGAGTGACCATGTAGTACAATGTATCATCCCAAGCAGGGTACTTTGAGAGAGAAAAGAGGCTCCACTGACAACTATGCTGGGACAAAAGGCAAAAGCCAAACTGTGGCAGGCAAAACCGGAGGGTATGGTCACCAACCATGCCTGCCCTGAGCAGAGCTGCTCCTCCTGTGACCCCACCCTAAGGTAGATGCAAACCCACTCCACTGAGTCTCCCAGGCATGGCCGAGACAGGCTGGAATGATACAAAGGGCTCTATGAAATCAAAAGGAGAATCCAAACAGCAATAAACAAATACATAGAAAGAATTACCAGAAAGAAAGAGGGAGGGAGGGAGGAAGTAAGAAAGAAAAGAAAGGGCATATTTTCTCAGTCTAGGTTTCTGATCCTGAAACAGCCTCAAGCTGCCACAGTCCCCCTGCAGATGGCTGACCTCCTGTCCCCCTTGCTGCCCATCTGCTTGTTTGGTGGGCGTGACCTTATTTTCTGCTTTGGGGAGTAGTTCCGAGCTTCCTGGAGCAGTTGCTACCGTGAAAAGCACGGACTCGGCAGCCAGCAGCCCCTGTTCCAATCCCGGGTCCCCGCGGCTCCGCTGAGGGACACCTCGGCTGAGTGACTCAGCCTGTCCAGGTTTTGGTCCTCACCGCCCGGCAGGGGGCCCGGGGAGGCACCGTTGGGAGTGTCAGCCCCGGTGCAGGCAGCAGGATTTGCATTAGCCACGGAATATTCAATATCACAACTGAACCTACTAGAAGTTAGTCTGCTTTCCACGATGAGGGCGCCCCAGCGACTCTGGGCTGACGGCTCCCGGTCCCTTCTCCCCGCCTCACCTGGTACGCGGCCACCGTGGCCCACGTCCTCGGGTCGTTACGTGCATCAGACAAGATGCTGAAATGCACGTCCGACGTTCGGAATTCCTGGTCCTGGCAGAGCACCCAACGAACACAGTCTGCGCTCTGTCCCTCCTCCCGTCCTGTCCCTCCTCCCGTCGGAGGCCACCGGGCGCCGTGTAGGACACGGTCCGATCCGGGTTGTCGGATCGCGAGCGACAGAGCCGGTGCCGGAATCGAGGCTGCTCAGGCACAAAAGGGCAATTTACTGGTGCTAAAGACTTGACGCTGGGAGGGGCTTTTTCGCTGTTTTATATTTTCACCGCGTCCCTGGAGTCCGTTTCATCCTCTTAGAACCAATTCTCCACGAAGCTAAATCCCTTGCTGCAAAAAGAACCACGCTCAGATGCCCTCAAAGAAGTGAGGACGAGATGGCAAAGGTCAGGTTTTGCCTGTGGAGAACTCTGATTGGCCCAGCTGGATCATGTGCTAGTCTTGGGGCCAATCACTGTGGACAGGGGTTGGGCGAGATGATGTGATTGGCCCAGATTGTGTGAGGCCCCTGGCTCTCAACCAATCAATGTAGCCATGGAGGTGGGAGCCGGCAAGAAGATGGCGGCTTATGTTTTGACTTTTATAGCGAAGGGCGACGTGAGAGCTGCCCTGTGGTGGGGAAGGTAATGGAGACGGGGTGAGAGATGCCCCTACACAGCGCTCTGCCCATCGAGAATTCCCTGTTCCGGTTTGGGGTCAAAGTGGTTTGGCTGCGCCCTGTGGACTGATGTATCTGCATCCTCGGCGGTTTCCAAACACCCGCTGAGATGGCGGAATCTGAGGGAAACGCGGCCTTGGGCAGCGGGAGCCCCACGTTCCCCACTGAGCGCAGCGGGGGCTCCAGGGCGTGTTCACACCGCGTGGGTTCCTGTCCCCCGTCGTGTTTTTCCTGTGTGCACAGCTGCTGTGGTGCCTGGGCCAGCCCTTAGCGAACGAGGACACGTTGTCACTGGAGCGGCGACCCTCCGCCCTGCGTCGGTGCCACAGGGTCTTGGGACCACATCAAATACCGTCTGTCACGGGGCATCTCTTTGCTTTTGTTCCTAATCATTTTCTCTTATTTTCCTCTCAGGCTTTCTTAGTTTTCCTTTTTTTTGACCAAGATAAGATGTTTTCAGTTTTCTTAAGGATTCTTTTGGTGAAATAATTCTAATTCATATTTGTATTTCTCTTGTAGCCTGGGGAGCATTTTTATGTGCACAAAACCTTCTTTTGTGTTCTGATCCAAGAAAAACTTCTGACTCTTCTTTTTTAAAAAGTTATTGCTGACCAAAATAATACTTAAAATTCAGCTTCCTGAAAACAATTGTAGGAGGGCCCTCTGCCCTAGAAAAAGGGGCTCCGTTTTGGAATCTTTAGGATCGTTCTTCTAAAGCAAGAGGCAGCAGATACTTTTTTTGTAGAGGGCCAGATAGTAAATGTTTTCGGCGTTGTGGGCCATCCAGTCTCAGCCACAAATACTCAACTCTGCCATCGTCCTATGAAAGTGGCTGTGGACAATAAATGAATGGGCATGGCTGTTTCCCAATAAAACTTTATTTACAAAAACAGATGGTGGGCCAGGTTTAACTTGAGGCAGTAGTTTGCTTACCCCAGTTATAAAGCATTTTATGCTTTTCAACTGTCTTACAAAAATAGAGTTAAAAACTTTGAGGTGGAGTGGGTGATAGTAATTATCCTCATTTCACGGAGTAGAAAAACGGAATATCCATATATGTGTTGACAGCAGAGTTACCTATGAGCTTTAGAAGTTGACTAAGCTGTTGGTATTAACAGCCTTAAAAATATCCTCCTTATTTGATGCAGTAATTCCATTTTGGGGACTCCATCCTACGATGGTTTGTATTTTTTTGTACCTAGATGTTCGCCACAGCACTGTTTGCTGTATGGAAACCTGGGAACAACTTAAATGTCTAGCAGTAAATTATCTTCTCAAAATGACATCAAAAGAACCTTTCACGAGGAAGTTTGGGAATCCTTACGAGTTTATGCTACGTGACATGTGTGGAAAAATATATACCAGGAGACCTCGGTTAATTAAATTAAAGAGCAGACATGCATAGAGAAAGATCTACAGGAACTACACTAAATGCTAACAGTGTTTTTCTCTGGGGAAGATTATCTGGGATTTTTACTTTTTGAGAGAGTGTATGTGTGTGTGATTTTTCTTGAAAGACCATGTTAGTTTTAGAATAAAAACAAAGAGCACGTTAAGGAGAAAAATCAGCAGATCAAGTTCTCCCACCATTCAGCCCGAGGCAGTGCCCTGTGCATCATTCTGGGGTGACCTGGATGCCCCCCCTCCCTGGAGACCGAAGCAGGGCTGGGCAGGGCCTGGATTGGGAGGCCCTCCCCGCCTGTGGCTCTCCGGGCTAGCCTCCTGCCAATCACTCGTACTCTAATTCTCTAAGGGGGTTCATTGGCTGCTTATGTGAAAGTTCTCGTATCTTCACATAACTCTCCAAAGTGGGAATGTCTGATCCCATTTTCCAGTTGAGGAAACGGAGAGGCAGAGTAATTAAGTGACCCGCTCCAGCTCCCTCCACACACAAATAGAGGAGCTGCGTCTGGGATCCTTGCCACCGTTTTCATTTGAAATAGCATACTTACTAATTTATTAACTCACTAATGGTTCTCTTTTGTACATCAAACCGAGAGCGATATCTGCTTCCACAGCTTCTGGCGATGCTGGAAGATTTCGGGGCCTCCTTGACAAAGCGCCCATTGTGCACCTTGATCCCAGTGCTCTGGCCACTGCGTCCCAGGGCCTCCGACAGAAGCCCCGTGGCTCTGTGCTGAAAGGAGGACACTGATAGGGCATCCAGGATTCAGGCACTAGATTCTCCCTGAATTCAAAGAATAGGGGAGTCCTCTATCAGCAAGCTGTGCTCCAGCAGGGCGGTTCCACTGAGAAATTCCAAAGGGAGCAGTTGGAGTGACATGACTGCAAGTTCCCAGGTGCAGCGTGGGAGTGGCTGGCGGCCTGGGGAACTGAGGAGGGCGAGTCGGAGAGGGGATGTGAGGTGCAGGAGGGCCTTCCACGTGGGCAGGAAGCAGGAGGACAGGCTGGTTTCTGTCCAGGCAGGGGTCGAATGGAGGGGTTTCTGTAAGGAGCTGGGATGTAGGAGTCGGCTTATTTGAGAGTGAACATTCTGGAGGGCACCCTGGGGGAGACTAGGAGGGGAACAGGGGCTTCAGTCGGGGTGAAGAGTCCACAGAACAAGGTGGCAGAGTGGCTGGTAGCCTAGGCACTGGCCAAGGAGAGCAGGATGGACGCGCGGTGGGCCCAGCCCAGAGACAGGATTGCAGGAGAACGCGTCCTCTCGACCCACCCAGTGGATGAGCTTGCGGTGGGGGTTCGGCCTTGGCCGGGTTGGCCTGTGCTGCAGGGCTCTGCTGGGAGCCAGCACCGGAAATCAGAGCTCTGGTGCCGAGCAGAGCCCAGGCTGCTGGGGCTCAGGGCAGAGGATAGATCAGGAGCCACACGAACGGCAGCAAGGTCTCCATGCTCGCTTCTCTCCCAGGGGCCCCCGAGTAAGCAAGCCCACACCAGCTCCGTGGGACAAGACCAACCCGCTTTCCATGACAGTGGGGTTCAGTGCCCAGTGCCAGGGAATGGCCACTCGCCTTCACACATCTCGACTGCTATGACATCTGTCACAAATCCAGTTGATACACAGCCTTCCAGGAGCACACCCACGATAAGAAGTCAGGCGTGTGCTCCTCCCAGAGGAGCCAGGAAAGGGGTGCCTTGTGCCCACGGAAACCGGAGACGCACACGGAGAAATAAACACCGCAGCAGTTGTCTCTCAGGGTCACGCCAGCAGATCATGGAAATGTGTTTTTTCATTTCCTCATGTTCCACCGCCCATGTGCTCCGCAGCTGTGATTTATTTTCAGAGCACACTTTGGAATCTGACAGACCCTCGTGCTGGCCGGCTTCACAGCTGAAACCATTTGCCATTTGGTAGATGATGAAGCAAGTGACAATTTACACCAACACGGCTGTAAAAAGATGCCGTCTGTGAAGGAGACAGGCAGGTGTCAGACCTGGGGCACAGACGACATCGGCAGACACGCGGCCTCCCTGTGCCAGCCCTGCGGGAGCTGCCGGCACTGGGGGCTGGGCCTCTCCGCGGAGCCGGATGCTGGTCTGCGCGTCCTGATCAAGCATGGGCACGGCAGTAGTGAGCCTGAGGTGGCGGCTGGTCCTTGCGGACACGTGCGTCCTCCCCGTGTGAGGGGAAGGCTGCCCAGGCCCAGCGGCTGCTGCCGGCGCAGAGGAGAGAGCCGACTAGGCGAGGTCCGAGGGTGCGACTGCCAGATAGTTCTAGCCTAGAGTGACAGGGCTGGCCGGGGAAGGGCACACGCCGGGGCAGTGTGGACCAGGCAGCTGACCGCCCCGTCTCACACGCACTTTCACTCCCCGGTTTGGAGCAGAGGGACGCAGGCTTGGGGAGGGTGTCTTCTTCAAGGCCCTGTTGATCCCAAATGATAGAAACCCGTCTGAAACCCTGCCGACCACAGAGGGCGAGTCCCTGGTCATTCCTCCTCCTTGGCTTTGTTCTTAGGACTTTTCTCAGCTTAATGAGCTGGTCTGGTCTATTCTAGGGATCCCTCTCACCACTAGGACATGATGGCCTTTGCCTGTTTAATTCTTTGTGCTTTGCTCAGTGCCTCGCATACTGTACGCACTGAGTAAATGTTTATTAGCTGATGGCTGCGGCCACACCTTGGTTAAGTTGTGACACAAGCAGGAGTCGGCAAAGGGAAGGGTTGCTCAGGGCAGAGGGAGCTGCGGGAAGGCCCAGGGACGAGGCGGGAGAGAGCACGGTGGGAGTGGTGAGTCGGTCCGCACGGCTGGGGTCCGAGCTCATGGCAGGGAGGGGCAGGGAGGCGCGGGGTGAGCAGGCCGGACCTTGGAGGCCTTGTGTGCTGGGCCGTGGGGCTTGGATGTCACTGGCCACCAGCGGAGGAGAGCATTCAAGGCGGAGTGCAGCGTGGGCCTCTGTTCCGAGTCTGCCGGACGCGCACGCTCCTTGCTCGCCTCCCGTTCGCGAGTCGCTCTCCTGTGTCACAATAATCCCGAAAGCGAGGTCTTCTGTCCATTCTTCAAAAGAGAAAACCACGGACCAGCGAGGCCACGTGCCTGGGGTCACATCGGTGACAGGGCCATGAACATTTTTGTGTTTTAAGTAAAGAATCCCGATAGCGTTGCAGAGGATGAACTGAAGGCACAGGACCCGCGGAAGGGACAGTGCCCTGTCGCCGCCGTCCGTGCGGAAGCGCAGTGAGGACGGATCCGAGGTGGCAGGGACGCGGCCGGAGGAAGCGCGTGGGCCGAGGGATTGCGGGAGGCAGAATTGCCAGGTATTGGTGGCTGACCAGATGTTGGAGTGAGTTTTTTATGTTCTTAATTTAATAAGCATTTATAGAGCACCTTTTGTGAGTCAAGCACAGTTTTAGTTACTTTGTGTTAATAATGTTGACTGATTTAATGCTCACAGAAAGCCACGGGAGAGAAGAACTGTTACTGCCTTCACAGATGAGGGAGTTGAAGCACAAAGGTGCGAGGTGACCTGCCCAGGGTCACACAGGAAGTGCAGGAGGCAGGATTTGAAGCTGGGCAGTTGAGCTTGAGTCTGAGTAGCGGTGGCACCAATGACAAAGACAGAGAACTAGGGAGAAAGGGCAGCTTTGGACAGGAAGACAGATTTGTTTCTGGATCTGTGAAATGTAAGACATCGGTGAGGTGCCCAAGAAACAGGTGGGCACACGGGAGCTTTCCAGAGAGGTCTGAGCGTGTCGAAGACGAAATGGTTCCTGACGCTTGTTGAAGACAGTGGTGTAGACTTTGCCCGAAGGGAGCCCTGGCGAGAGGTGTGGGGCCTCTGCATCGGGACCCTGCAGGGGGCAGAGAGAGTGGACCCAGCTCGACTCCAGCAAGGACGAGTGGAGGTTTGTAGCCGAGGAGCAGGATGGGGTCAGTGGGTGGATATTTGCTGAGAGGAGGCCTGGGGTGAGGCAGAGTCTTGCTAGATGGCCGGACAGAATTCTTGCTGACAGCGGCCGGGGTGACAGATACCAGGGTGGTCAGACACCAAAGACAGGGGATTTTCGCCAACCGACTTAGCAGGATTCTTGCCCAAACTGGATTCTACAAGGACAGAGAGGGAAGCCCCAGGTCAGGCCTTGGTGGGCAGGAGACTCAGAAGAGCTAAGAGTTTGGGGCAAAAGAGAGAGACTTTGTCAGCTGGAGACAGACACATTGATGTCTTCAACACATAGGGCACGGTGGAGTCAAAAGAGTCACCGAGGGTCCCTGGGGGCCAGCAAGAGAGACAAGGGCCAAGGCCCCACCCTGGGGACGCCAGCTGGGGGTGGGGGCTGGACTGAGGAGGAGGGGCTGCCACCGTGGCTGAGATGCCCAAAGGTGAGGCCAGAGACCGTGGTGTCGCAGGGCAAGAGTGTTCAGAGACAAAGGGACTGGGGGCCGGGCGGGGGCCAAAGAGTGTTAATTGAATCTGGCAACAGAGAGCCCCTGTGGCCCGGGCTAGAGCGGTGGCCGGGGCTCCATCGCGGGCAGAGGCAGACTCTGGCGGCTGAGCCGTGCAGGAGAGGCAGAGGGTGTGGGCAGAACGACCTGGCTGCAGGTGGAGAGAGAGGACAGGAGCTTCCGGGCCGGAGAAGGCCTTTGGTTGGTTTGTTTCCCCCTACAATGCAAGGGAGTCTAGTACCGCAGGAAGTGCGCAGTAGGGAGGGAGAAGTTACAAACCGTGGGTGGGAAGGGGTTGTTGACGGCACAAAGCCCCGCTGGGGACGGGGGACACACTGAGATTCGGCACTTGTTCCTCTGAGGTGGGGGCAAGGTGGGAGGTGGAGGGACAGGGACGTGTACAGATGGTGAGGAAGAGGAGGGACTCGGGGGTGATGTCTGGACTCCCAACTTAGATTTCCGTGTGGACGGCGATGCTCTCGCTGATGTTTGGGGAGGGTTTTGGGAGACGTGGGAGAAGCTGCCTTTGGGTGCACAGTCTGCTGCTGGCGGTGCGGCCTGGGCTGACGGATGGGGCTGGTGCTGGAGGTGTAGGTGAAGGGTCATGGGCATGAGGGGACCATCGAATCCTTGGCCTGGACAAAGTCACGCAGGAGTGTGTGGAACGAGGAGAGAACATGGCTGAGGACGAGCCTTGGGGAGCAAGGGGCGCAGGAGGGAGGATCGCGGTGCTGTGGGAGCCAGAGGGGGAGACGTTTGGGAGCCGGCACCGTGGAGCCGCGTACGGCTCAGCAAAGCAGTCGGACAGAATAAAGGAAAGCGTGCTTTGGATTTAGCACTAGCGAGGTTGTTGGCGACCTTCGCAGACACCGTTTCCACGGAGTGTGGGGGGAGAAGGCCAAATTGGAGCAACTCGATCGCTGGAGTCCGGCAGCGCAGAGCCGGCCAGCGCAGCGTGCTCTGGTAGAAAGCAAGCCGTTGCGGCCTTCATGTGTCTCATCACTCGGGGAATTTCCTGCCAAAGAATGTTGGAAATTCCAGGAAATACACGGTTCACACAGCCCCACTTGTCCTCATGCGGCAGAGCACTTGGAGAGAGCTCTCCCAACCCCTTCTCCGTGTCCCCGTCCAGGGCCGAAGCTCACACGAATGTCCTTCTCTGTCCCGTAGGCCGCATCTTGGACCTGAAGACGGGGACGGTGAAGAAGGAGGGGCAGCAGTCGTCCATGAGGATGTGCATGGGCTCCCGGCGCTCCTTCATCTGCAGGATGAGGTCTGTCCGTGCGGTTTGCTCCCTTCCGTCCCAGTGAGAGCCTTGCCTGGCTGCGGCGCTCACACGTGCCGACTCGGTTTCCCTTCAGTGACGTCATCGTCTTGACCTCGGCGTGTGAATTTTCAGGCTCCTTGGTCTGGGCAGAACCCCACCCCCTTCCTCCCGTCCCACGGTGTCCGACTTCCGCCCTTTTCTGCCCCTCCGAGGTCTGCACCCCCTTGTCTACCGTCTCTCTGGACCATTCTGCCCATTCTCCAGGGCCTTCGCCAGTCCAGCCTCTTGAAAGTTCCACAGTTCTCACCATGTTTTACATCAAGACCAACTGATTTTACACTTACTCTTACATTTCCTGTGGCAACTCATACATTTTTAATTGGTCTCTAACTGTTGTGTTGCTGATCAATTTTTTTTTTTTTTTTGAGACAGAGTCTCTCTCTGTCACTTGGGCTAGAGTGCTGTGGCGTCAGCCTAGCTCACAGCAACCTCAAATTCCTGGGTTTAAGCAATCCTCCTGCCTCAGCCTCCCAAGTAGCTGGGACTACAGGCACATGCCATGATGCCCGGCTAATATTTTCTATTTTTAGTAGAGCTGAGGTCTTGCTCTTGCTCAGCCTGGTCTCTGGCTCCTGAGCTCAAGCAATTCTGCCACCTCGGCCTCCCGGAGTGCTGGAAGCTACCACCCAGCCGCTGACTGATATTTCGAGTGTCAATATCTTGGCTGCATGCGTAAGTTATAACGCCCCGAGGATGGAGGCTCTGATTTACACCTCTCTGGGCCTCCCTGACGTCTCACCTAGTGCTCTGCACGTATTTGGTTTATACGTCGCTGTTGGAGAATTGCAGGAGGGACTGAACTTTGGAGTCATCAGGGGAGGTTAGCTGTTCCTCAAAGAAGAGAGAGCCAGGGTCTTGGATCCCCTATGGTTTCAACCCTGTGGCCCAGAGGGACGGATGGCATTGCCTGCAGGGAGGGCGGTGCGGAGGAAGAGTCGAATCCGTCTGGGCCGTGGAGTTCACGAGGCAGTGACAGGAGGTGACGCTGCTGGCACATTCACGTGTTCAGTTATTCGGTTCAACAAACCGAAGTTGAGGGCGCGCCGTGCAGGGTGCTCTTCCAGGTTCTGGGCAGTCGGTGCCAAATCAGACAAGGTCCCTGCCCTCGTAGCACTTCATTTCCGTGGGGGGACACACGACAGACCACGGCGTCTGGTGACCGTGTGGGCCGTCGAGTGGTGATAAGCGCCGTAGAGACCGACAAAACAGCTGTGAGAGGAATCGGAAGCGGCAGATGTCGCGGATGTGGGGAGTGGAGGCCTCGCTGATAAGGCGCTTCTGAGCGGAGGTGGGAAGGAAGGAAGCGAGCGAGGCAGGGAGTGTCTGGGGATGCCCGGCACCAGGTGGAGGAAGAGCAGGTGTGAGGCCGAGGCAGGCATGTCGCTGGCGTGTTCGGGGAATGACGAGGGGTCGCTGTCTCCAAAGCAGGGTGAGTGGGGCGCAGCGGGGCAGGAGTGCTCAGGACGAGGGTGGCTGGCGGGAGATGCTGGGTCACACTGACTTGGCTAGACTTCCGCTTTCACTCTGAGATGGGAGGTCGCTGGAGTTTGATTGTAAGAGTTACACGTTCTGACATTCTTGAAAAACCGCGCTGGTGTCGTGCGGAGAGTAAACCTGCCGGGGAAGGAGAAGGTGGAGTGAGGAGGCTGTCGCAGTTCTGGTGAGAAACGCCACAGCGCAGCGGCTGCAGGGGAGAGCGCTGGGGTCTGAGTGACTCAGAGGCAGAGCCAGGCTGCCGGCGGGCGTGGGGGGAAGAGAAGTCTGAGTTTCTGCCTGCCGGATCGGAGAAACGCGGTCGCCATTTCCTGAGGGGGAGAGGTTGTCAGGGAGCTGGATTGGAGTTGGGAATGTTAGGACCGAGATGCCTATCTGACGACTGGACGTGTAGACAGGTGGACGTGTCATTCTGGAATCCAAGGGAGGGGCTGGGGCTGGAGACGGGACTCTGGCGCTGCCGATAGGATCGGTATCTGACGCCTGGAGACGGAGGGACGTGCGAGCTCACCTGGGAGGTGAGTGTGGAACCGGAGGGTCAGAGGACGGGCCCTGGGCACGCTGCCTGGGGGAGGCAGGAAGAACCAGCAGGGGAGCGAGAGAGGGCGAGGGACGCTTTGGAAGGCAGGAGGGAACCACTGCCCGAAGCTGCTGCCGGGGCCTGGGGACCAATTACTGGATGCAGGGGGACAGCCGCCGTCCTGACTCATCGTTTACCGGGGACCATGACTTGCTGCCCAGGCCTCTGTTGGTGCCACAGAGTTCCAGACAACAGATGCTTAGATACATTTCCCTAATTAAAAGTAATCTTTTAAAGCAGCTACACTTCGTTAGACAAAATGTTATCCTAGAGGCTGGTTAATCCCCCGCAGACCAGCACGGCTGCCTGTGTCGAGGGGAGGCCTGCCTCTCCTGCTCCCGCTGGGCCCTCAGCGCCGGCAGAGGCCCTTGCTCCCTTTCACAAGAAACAGCCCTGCAGGGGCCTGAGCATAGCTGCTCTTTCCTCTGGGCAGCTCCCTCCAGGCTGGGCATCTGGGATTCTTCCAGAAGGCACGGATGGAACCCCCTACACCCCCTGCCTCGGGCCACAGGGTGGTGCTGCAGGCTGCGTGGACGGAGGATTTGGTCCCCCGACTGCAGGCTGCATGGACGGAAGATTGGGTCCCCCGACTGCAGGCTGCATGGACGGAGGATTGGTCCCCCGACTGCAGGCTGCATGGACGGAGGATTGGGTCCCCCGACTGCAGGCTGCATGGACGGAGGATTGGGTCCCCCAGGCTGCCCGTCCCCACCTCGCTCAGCGGCAGGGCAAGCTGGCAGCAGGACCGTCAGTTACATGTTCTGAGTGACATTTTTACTTTTTTTCTTTCTTTGCTTTCCTTTTGTTTTGAAAACAAGTTGCTCCATTGTTGTGTGGAGAGTAAACCTGCGGGGGCAGAGAAGAGTGGAAGTGAAGAGGCTGTTGCAATAACTTTTTTGCTCCTTTGGCATCAGCGTCCATCCAGGGACAAAATGCCATCAGTTAATACAGTTGGTCCCAGCGGCTCTGTACTGCAGCTTTGGTGAACACCGTGAGTGCCCAGCCTAGCTCGCTGGGCGTTTGGGAGAGCACCAGCAACACGGATTCCTAATTGCATCACCTAAGCAGTTCCTTTAGGAATAAATCCATCGGAAGGTCATCGTACACTACTTTTACTAGTGGCCTGTAATGGCATCGTCACTGCCTCCTCAACCGACTCCAGGCAGTGCCCCCCTCCCCGCCCTGGTGGCCTTCTAGGGACGTGCTTCGGGTTGCTTTTAGGAGTGCCAGGCCCCTGTTATCTGGATTTATCTGAGAGGTGGGCAGCACTGCCATCTGCTAAGAGCATGACCTCTTCTCCAAATAAAGCAGCTTAGTTTCAGCAAGGCTCTGGGCACGTCTGACAGGAGAGGGCAGGGGGCCATGCCCGTGTCCCTGGGCAGCAATGTCGTGGCTGATCCTGCCGTGAAAACCACACTAGTGCGGGCAGCTGTCCAGAGACTCGTATCTGGGCTGTATTGAAAGTCAAGACATCTAAGACGTTACTGGCGATGCAGTTGGGAAGCGGAGACACACCAAAAGCGCGGCGTGTACACCGCGCAGCAGTCAGCACCGCCGTGGTGCCGGCTTCAGACGTAGGCGTCTGAGGGGCTGAGAGACCCTGGAGAGGGGAGGCAGGAGAGTGCTCCCCGAGTGTGCCATGTGACGCCTCACATCCCCGCCTCCCCAGGGACACCCGCAGCAAGACCCGATTCTAGACCCCTCATCCTGCCCCACTCTCTCCTGCCACCGGCAGCGCCCAGCCTGCTTCTTCCTAGCGCCAGAACCGTGTGTGGGAAGCGGGGAGTTTCCACAGCTGCGATGCTAACGCCGGAGTAGAGGCTACTGTTCCTCAATAGGCAGCATCTGTTTTGAGTTGGTGTCTCTGCTCAGGCCGGAAGGGACACAGTTGCTGTTATCACCCACTTCTCATTTTCCAAAAGCTACTCAGTCCCACTGAAATGATCTGCAAGACGAGCACAGCGGGATTCTCCTAGAGCCCTTCCGCAGGTCTGCGGCTTCTGGGCTGGGCCCTGTCCCGTTCCCGGGTGTGTTTCTGTGTGGGCCGTACTCAGGCACGCGAGCCTGCTTCCGCGCCGTGGAGGGACACTGGCTCTTGGTCCCACCTGCACGAATGTGTACGCGGCAGTTAAGGCCCTTCTACTTGACTGCTGTGCTGTGTGTTTTATAGACTTGCCTGGTCTTCACTCTTTCTAACACGTTTGTCAAACCGTAGGTGTGGAAATGCTCCTTTGGACCACCTTCCTCTGAACAGAATAACCACCATGAGGAAAAGATTCAGGTCAGTGCCCTTTTCTGGTGTGTGCTTGGGACTGCACCGCAGACGGCTCGGGAGCCCCGCTCGGAGCGGCTGCTTGGTGCAGGGAGGACCAAGGGACCCACACGTTGGGTGGCGGCGGCCGAGATGAGAAAGGGGGGGAGAGTGGAATTTGGGGCTTTCAGACCGTGTGGGAGGAGGGAGGACAGGACGGTGGTAGTCAGGGTTCAAAACCACACAGGCAAACCAGGGAGCCTCGGGGCCTAGATGCCCACGGAGTCGCAGCGTCCCTGCCTCACCCTCGCGTGACAAAAACAGCTTCACGAATGTTCCTTCTGCAGGAACGGTCTCGGCCCCGTGAAGGAGGGAGAAGCCCAGTACGCTGTCGTCCACTGCACGGGCTACATCAAGGCCTGGCCGCCGGCAGGTAGGCGGACCTGCACCTGTGTTCCGAGGCTGGGCGCTGCTCACAGCTAGCCGTGGTGTCCTGTTAGAGATGCAGTCTTACGGGAAGAGGCAGGAAAATATTCTTATTTTCTTTTATGGTTGGAACATAATGATCTTTATAATTGAAAACAGTCCCGCTACTTGAAACAAAGGTTTCTAAAAAGAGCTAGTTCTGCAAAGGTGATTCATGCCTTAGCGGCTCATTGCTAGGTTCAGTCACCAAAGCACTCAGCAGAGTGACAGTGGCAATTTGGAATGGAAGTCGTACCCAAGTCATTAGAGCAGTGCAGTGAGCACCTCTCACACTCACCAGGTGGGTTAAAATAAAAGACAAGTAAGAACCGGTGTTGGTGAGGACACAGAGCAACCGTGGTACACAGCTGTGCAAAGGAGAAATAGTGTGGCCTCCTGGAGAAACAGTCCGGCAGTTCCTCAGTGTGTTAGACACAAAGTTACCGCGTGATCCAGCAATTTTCACTCCTAGAGATATACTGGAGAATTGAAAACACAGGTACACAAAGAAATTTGTGCGTGAATATTCATAGCAGAATTATTCATAATGGCCAAAAAGTGGACACAGCTCACTTGTACACCAACAGACAGATGAATGGATAAGACGTGGTATATTCACATAAGGGAATATCGTTCAGCCGCAAAAGTAGATGCAGCAGTGGTACAGACTACGATACGGACAAACCTTGAAAACGTCATGCTAAGTGAAAGAGGCCAGACACAGAAGGCCACATGTTATATGATTTTATTTATGTGAAACGTCCAGAATAGGCAAATCCACCAAAACAGAAAGTAGGTTTGTGGTTTCCAGGTGGTATACAGAGGTAAGAGTGAGGGGAAGCTGCTAGTGGGTACAGTGTTTCTCTATGGGGTGACAAGAGTATTCTAAAATTAGATAGTGGTGATAATTGCACAACTAGGTTAACATACTAAAAACTACTGAATTGTACACTTTAAGGTGGTAAATTTTGTGGTGTGTTATATTTCAATAACTCTCTTCTTAAACAAAAGGATGTATACAATGTTAAACCATTTGTTTATACTTTATGGCCCAGATTGTGGTATATCTCAGTGAATATTGAATGTCAACTTGAGGACACTGTGTATTCTGCTATTGTTGGATGAGCTGTTCTTTAAATGCCAATTAGATCAAGTTGACTGATAGTGCTGTTAAGGACAACTATGTCCATATTGATTTTTCCCTGCTTGACATATCAATTACTGAAAGATGAGTGTTGAAGTCTGCAATTATAATAATGCCTTTGCCCATATCTCTTTGTAGTTCTATTAGTTTTTGCCTCACATATTTTGCAGCTCTGTTTTCGGTGCATACACGTTAAGGATCGTTAAGTCATCTTGGAGCATCGACCCCTTTATGTAATGTACCTCTTTATACCGATAATTTTCCTTGCTCTGAATTCTGCTTTGTCTGAAATTAGTATCACTTCTCTAGCTTTCTTTTGATTATTGTTAGCATGGTCTATCTTTCTCTATCCTTTTTCTTCTGTTTCTTTATATTTAAAGAATTTCTTGTAGACAACATATGATTGAGTCTAGTCTTTTAATCCACTCTAACAATCTGTCTTTTAATTGATATATTTAGACCATTCACATTTAACACGACTGTTGAGATGGTCTGATTAATGGCCACCATGTTTCCTGCTCATTGCACTTATTCTTTGTTTCTTCGCCCCTCTTTTTTTGCCTTCTCTAGTTTTCATTGAGCATTTTATATGATTTCATTTTCTTTTCTCTCTCAGCATATCACTTGTATTTCTTTTAAAATATTTTGTTGTTTGCCCTAAGTTTGCAATTTACCTTTACAACTAATATAAATCTATGTTCACATAATATTATTTCACTTCATGGGTAGTGCAGGCACCTTCTGCTCTCATACTACTGCTCTCATTCATTTCACTTGTCCATACCCTGTCACCACCCAATGCACTGTTACTGTTGTTACTTTGAGCAAACAGATGCCTATGAGATCTGAGATTCTGACCTATGCCATATTCTTCTTCCTGAGGAACTTATTTTAGTATTGCTTGCAGGGCAGCTTTACTGGCGATGAATTCTCTGTTTTTGTTTTTTGTGGAAAGTATTTCTTCTTCACATTTGAAGGATAATTTCACTTGATATAGAATTCTAAATTTATTTATGCTGCTTGGTATTCTGTGAACTTCTTGGATCTGTGGTTTGGTGTCTGTCATTAATTTTGGAAAATTCTTGGACATATTTCTTCAAATATTTCTTCTCCATTTTCTCTTTTTTCATCTTTTGGTATTCCAGTTACACACATATTATATCTTTTGAAATTGTACCAAAGTTTTTGGTTATTCTGTTCTGTTTTTTTTCTTGTTTTCATTGTTTTTTCTCTTTGCATTTCAGTTTGGGAAGTTTCAAACTGATGTATCTTCAAGTTCACTGATCTTTTCCTTGACTGTGTTCAGTCTACTGATGAGTCTATTAAAGGCATTCTTCATTTCTGTCACAGTATTTTTGATTTCTAGTATTTCCTTTTGATTCTTTCTTACAGTTTCCATCTCTTTGCTCACATTATGCATTTGTTATTACATATTGTCTGTTTTTTCATTAAAGCTTTTAACTTATTAATCGCAGTTATTTTAAATTCACTGTCTAGCCGTTTCAAAATCAATGTCACATCTGAATTCTGATGCTTGCTTTGTCTCTTCAGACTGTGTTTTGTTTTTGTTTTTGTTTCTTGCCTGTTAGTATGCCTTGTAATTCTTTGTTGAAGTCAGACATGATGCATCAGGTGGTAGGTAATGAGGTCAATAGGCCTTTAGTGTGAGGTTTTGTATTAATCTTGCTGGGAGTTGTGCTCTGCTGAATGCTTGTTGTAGCTGTAGGTGCCAGAGGCTATAAATGCCCTTCATATTCTTGATTTTCTCCCCTTCTACCTTTGGGCTTCCCAAAGAGCTGCTTCTCAAATAGAGTCTATGCCTTGTCCCATTCAGCCGTAACCCACTGTTACCATACAGTGATGCCTGTTGGTGTGGTGATGGGAGTGGGAGAAGGGAAGTGGCCGTGACCTTATGATTAAATCTCAGTCTTTCAGCCGTCCTATCCTGGGTCATGACCTTCACAGGTGTTTCCTGGCTCCTCCTCCCCTATTTGGTAATTGCTTGGAGAGTAGCCCTTTGTTATGGAGAGTGCTCTGGACATATTTCAAAATGTTTATTTTTGCCCTCCCCCTGCCAGAGATGAGGGTGGGGGGATTGTTTTTGGGTTTTCACTGTGAGCACCTGGTGGGGCTCCTGGTACTCACGAAGGTGTGGGTCCCATTTGTGTACATTTGGAAGAACACTGTTTAAAGTTACATACAGTAAAGTTTAAAAATGTGGATTCATTCATTCATTTGACACATACTTGTTGGCCACCTGCAATGTATGTGTTAATCACTCTTCCGGGTGCCGTAGATGCAGTAAGTACATAAAATAGACACAAGTTTGTACTCTGAAGGTGAAAATGCACAATAAACAAGATGACTGATCAAATACATGGCACATTAGATAGCTCATGCTGGAGACGTAAACCCAGGGAGCCATCAGCATGCAGGTCGTTATTAAAGCCATAAACCTCTTTTTACCTCTGGGGAGAGAAGAAGCAAAATGGGGCCAGGAAGCCCTCCAGCTAGCCTGGGTATTTTTTATTTATTTAAGGTACAAATTACGTAGAGTAAACGTAGCAGAACGTTAACATGTTTTAAATCTGTATATTTAAGAAGTTACAGTTATACATGATGACTGAGTCACAAAGATCAGTTGGACAACATAGTGCCTATAGTTAAAATAAGTTATTGTGAACATAAAAATTTCATAAGAAGGTAAAGCTCATGTTAAGTGTTCCTACCACCAAGAAAAACAAAGATGAAACAAAAACAGAAAGCACCCACCACCAACAAAGGGACAAAAGGAAACTTTTGGGAGTCATGGATATGTTTATTACCTTGATTGTAGGGATGGTAACATGAGTGTATACATATGTCCAAATTCACCAAATTGTATACATCCATTATGTACGGTTTTTGTATACAATTGTACCTCAAAAAAGCTGGAAAAAAATCTGTGTTTGGATACAAGGTGTTTGTTACATTATTATCTATAGATTTTTGTATTAAAGCATAAAAATTAAAAATCAGATTATAAAAAATTATGACACACAAAATATTCTGGCCACAAAATCCAACAAATTTACTGATTAGTGAAGGTCTATAACATGTATTTTTGTAATATAAAAGCAAATACCAATAGTATATTTCAGTGACTACTCCAATAAGTCATGATACTAAATAAATTTGAATCAATTCGCAAACATTGCATACAGAGGAAGCAGCTACAGTAATAATAATTGTTACAAATCAAGCTGCAAAATATACACTTTAGTAAATTCCTACACAGACCACTGTAGTTCACATAAACAAACAAATATTTGAATAAAAAGGGACACAAGTATATAGAAAATAATACATTGAAGAAATACCAGTGCCATCTTAATGCTTAGAGGAAATAAAATATTTCATAGAATCTTGGCAATTGGAAAGCAAATGAAAAATGATGAATTCTAAGATAAACTAACTTGAACTTAATATATAATATTGCCTATACTGGACAATGGGTTGGGTTAGCATTGGGTTATTTATGGTAATGACAGATTGAGTCTGAGAGAGGAGAATGATCCAAGGCCCATCTCCAGCCAGCTCACGCACCTGCCACGCACCTTCCTTTGCTGAGATACGTGACGTTGCCGTGCTCTGTAATAGAGGGTGCAGCCTTGCTGTCCTTGTAGACCATCCCGCTGACCTGGCTTGCAAGGCCTTCCCTCCACAATATGGGTTATTTGGAAGCAAAACAATTTCTAGATACTGTTTAAAATGTTTTAAAAAGGAGTTTTCTGTGTCCACAAATATAGTAAGCACATTAATGCAATTCTTAAATGTACCTGATAATAGTAGTAAGCACTGAATGCTTACTGTGTGTCAGACATAATTATAAATATTCTAGGTACATTCACTCATTTAATGATCACAACAGCCCTATGAAATAGGTGCTATTATTATTTTTATGTGACAAACAAGCAAACTAAGGCACAGTCAGAGACATAACCCGCCTAGACTCACACAGGGAATACGTGGCGGAGGCAGAATGTGGACCTGGTCATCCTGCTTCTAAAGTGTGTGCCTTTACATGTATATGTGTGTACATGCACACGCACACACACAGGCACGCATTGCCTACAACAGGGATACCTTCTCAGAAATGTGTCGTTAGGAGATTTTATAATCGTGTGAACATCGTAGAATGTTCTTACACAGACGTGGGAGGTACAGCTTTCTGCACACCTGGACTGCACAGTATGGTCTCCTGCTCCCGGGCTGCAAGCATGCAGAGCATGGTCCTGCACTGAACACCGTAGGGAACATAACACAGTGCTAAGTATTTGTGTTTCTAAACATAGAAACGGTGCAATAAAAGTATGGTATATAATCTTATGGGACCACTGTTGTATATGTGGTTCATCATTGACCAAAATTTCATTATGTGATGCATGACTATATATATGTCAGTTTGACATTTATACATATACATTGAAAAAAATTTTTTCTACATAGACCATAATGCAAAAAATTGTCAGGACGTTGTTTTCCAGAGGCCTCTAGCTGGACGCAGGGACAGGGACTCACAGGGGAGATGCTGTCACAGTGTTCAGAGCCTGGACCTCAGCTTTGTACGTCCGAGAACAGTCTTGCCGATGCCCTGGGATTGCCCGGCCCTGGGAGTGCGAGAGAGTTCTCGGAAGCTGATGATTTAACCAGCTGCCGTTGAGTGATGCCAAGTGGTTCCTTGGCGGTGCCACGGATGCTCACGCCCGATGTCTAGGAGCCTGTCAGGTTTTGAAGTACTTGAGAAACGAGATTTGCATGAGAAGGTTGTTTGAGGAGAGGAAACTAAGAGCAGAGGGATGTGGACCGCTGGGAGGGAGACTTCCCACAGGGGCTCCGTTCTCCGAGCGCGGGTGGTGGCAGCTCTTGAGCAAGCCCTCGGGGTACCCGACACGGGCCTGTCCTCCAGGGAGGGCACAGGTGACTGCAGGAGAGTGTGCTCAGGGAAGTCAGCCCCGGGGACAGAGGAAGGGTCCCTAACCCGCCTAGGGTCCCATAACATACTGCCAAATTCTGCCACTTGGGACCCCATTTCCAGGGGACCATCTCATTCTTCTCGAAGCATTCTTCATTTGAATTAGTTAATCATTCTCTTTATACCAGGCAAATTCCTCTTCCTGCTTCTGGCCTCAAAGTGATCCCTTTTCTTACCACCTTATTTGAGCTCCAGGCACATGGGGGAAATGCCAGGACTGAGGTAGGACTCACACTTAGCGTCCTTGTGGATGAGGGGACAAAGGAGGCTGAGGTCCCAGGTGCAGGCAGGTGACCGCCTCCAGCCTGCAAAGATGCCTGGGACGGGCTTTGCCGACGCCGCGTGTGGCTGTGTGACCGTGAGCGTCCGCGCGCGGCGCCGTGAGGGCGGTAGGACTCACTGTGCGTTAAGGCTTCAGTGACGGCCCGTGAAACTTCGCCACATGGGAAGTGGTTGGAGGAGGCCGGGTGTTTATCTTGGAGAAAGTGAGACGTGATTTCTGTCTTCAAGTATTTGAGGGGGTGTCATATGAAGGAGGAATTAATCTCACTTAGGATAGTGCCAGGAGGCACAATTTTGACCAAAAGGGGAAAGCTACCGGAAGGCAGATTTTAACTCACTAGAGAGAAATAAGCAAAGTATATGAACAGAGTGTTAAAAATGTATATATAGACACTAAGCGTGTGGAAAAAATTCAACCTCACTGTTAATCAGAACTGTAAATTAAAACAATTTGATATCATCTCCCTTTACCTATAAAATGTCAGAAATAGAAAATACGAAGTAAAAAATGTTGATAAAGTTCAGAAAAGTGGACACTTTTATGTACTACTGGTGAGAATATAAATTAGTACAAAAGTTTTATAGAATAATTTGGCAGTATGTATTAAATGCCTTAAAATGTGTGTTCTTTAAGATACAGTAGTTCCACCTCTAGGAATTTATTTTAAGGAATTAATCAGATGTATACTTGTGTGTTCAAGCATTACTTATAATTGTGAAAATCTCAAATTAATCTAAATTTCAATGATAGAGAATTGGTTAAAAATAGCATGGGGCCTCTATGTGATAAAATACCAGACAACCATTAAATAGACCTGCGTTCAATGGATATTTAAAAACAAAGAAAAATTCTATGGAGTATTAAAAATAATCAGACTATAAAATATGGACCTAATAACTGCAATTTTACATTAAATTATACATTAATCAAGTGTGCCTATGCATTGAAAAATTATGCATAGAATATGAATCACTGTTGTTTCTGTATAGTAGATCATTGGATACTTTTTTCTTTTCTATTCATTTCTACATTTTCCAAACTTTTACATGACTTTAATAATCAGAGAAAATGCCGTTTTTGAGAAATTAATCTGAATTTTCTAAAGAGGCATTCCAGACAATTGGATTGAATGGTTTGTACTGAATTTAGAAGTTGTGTCTTTGTATTTGTTTTTCGGTTTTGGTTTTGTATTTAGTTGGTTGTGTGTGTGAATTGGAGTTCTAGAAACAGGACCGTCTGCTTGAACGATGGTTAGAGCATGCCTGCGGGATACTCAGCCGATGCCACTTTGTTCCGTGATTGTCAATGCTGTTTCTTGGTTGATAACTACGTCCTTAGCACACGTAACACTGTTTTGCACTTACTGTTTACATTCCCCCCGAGCAGGGCCGTGCTTCGTCCATGTTCTCCCCCCAGTGCACAGCTCAGACTTGACTGTGTGTATTTCACGGAGACCGGGTGGGTGGACAGACAAAAGAAAGAAAAGAAAGAGGGGCTCTTGCCTAGACAAAAGAAATAATCGACCTAGACCGATGGACATGTGAAAGAATTTCTTGCCAGAATTTCTAAAGAGGTCTGTAGAATCCGCTTTTCCAGAAATCTCCTAAAACAGAGACAATCACCTGGCGCAGGTGAGCTGGCTGCAGCGGGGTCGTGGCAGCCTCCCCGCTGCAAGGTCATGGAATCGGAGCAGTGGAGCAGCTGCTCCCCCCGTGACCAGCCGCGGCCTTGTCATGTTTGTGAGGAACGCGGGCCGGCTGGCTCGTAAACTTGAGCTCCTTGATTACAAACGGTGACTTGGTTAGGAAGTATAAAGAGTCTGAGCACCAAAGTTGCTAAAAATATC
This sequence comes from Avahi laniger, assembly GCA_963575035.1. Lineage (NCBI taxonomy): Eukaryota > Metazoa > Chordata > Mammalia > Primates > Indriidae > Avahi > Avahi laniger. The sequence continues at coordinate 2,501 of CAUYSK010103241.1, read as the reverse complement.
TTTAAAGGTGAGCAGCTGAGGTGGATTTTGTGGAGCAAACAGGGATTTATAAACATACTCTGTGACAACCCTCTTGCAACACCCCCGCCGCCGCCCCAGCGGGCGGGTTGTGCTCACGGTTCCCCAGGTGCCCGCTGACCCCACGTTACACAAATGTTACAGCGTATTCGGCATGTTCCAGAAACCTTGCTGTGACACAGTAGCTTTCCCAATTAGCCTCGCAATGTTTTATACTAAATAGGTTTCATTTAAAATATCTAGGGTGCGACTAAAAGAAAAGGCGGCGTTCCAAAAACAACCAGTCCCTTGTCTGATACTTCGACTGTTCAGTCCATCAGAAATCACGCACGAGGGCTGCTTTTTACGCTTTGCGGATGTGCTCAGAGTCCAAAGCACGCTGAAAATCTGAAGATGTGAATCGCCTCCACCCCACCGCCACGGCCCCACCGCCCCAGCACCTCGCATTTCGCGGACTTGCAGGGGTGGGCCACCGTTGACTCCGAGCTGGGAGTCGCTCTGAAACAGGCTTTCTTTTCCAGCAGCCATTGTCCATCTCTTGGTTGGTCACGTAACAGTCCGTGGAAAACGTCTGGTTAGCTGGCAGCGCGTCTGGTGGGAGAGCCAGGGCGGACCCAGGGGAGGGGGAGCTTGACCCAGAGCAGGTGACCTCCCGCTGGGACCATCTGGGCTGTTGGCTCCTTGTGTGATTTCTCATTGCTTTTCTTCACTTGCTGCTAGACTTTCAGTAAGCCTTGGCCGCGGCATGCCAGAGGCCCGAGGTTATTTTGGGTTTTGGCTGGAATCTACCGTGGCCTGGCCAGTGCTGTACTTCACCAGACAGCTCAGCCTTGCCATGAGCTCATCCACAAGAGCCATGCACTTCTTGCGGTTTGCTTGTTGAACACTGTGTTTGTTTTCCTTCACTTGAAAATCTCCAAAAGCTGCTTGTTGGTATTGAGGCCACCAACTCACAAGGCGCTGGCTGGACCCCTACTCTCTGTACCTCCTGCCATCTGCCTTGCCTGGGTGCCAGGGGTACCTCAGGTCTCGGTCTCCTGCTCAGGACCTCACCAGGACATCACAGCCACGAGCTTTGCTTGAGATGGAGAACACCAGTTGGCAAAGTCACCCTTCCTCCTCGTTCTCAGGCAGGACAGACTCACTCTTATGTTTCCTTCCATGGGCACTGAGCTCCCACCATGGGCAGGCACTTTGCTGGATCCTGGGGATGCTCAGGTGGGTCTGACACGGCTCCTGCCCTCATGGAGCTCGCGGTGCAGCGGAGGAGACGGTCGGCCTGCAGGTCCTTGCGGAGCCGTGGCCGGGGCCATAGCAGAGGCGCACGGAGGGGAGGCACGCACCTAGGCGGGAGACGCGGCAGTGCCAAGGCCGCTTCTCTCTGCGGCCAGGTCTCACTGAAAGCCTACAGGCAAAGAGGGAAAGTGACATTTGAGCTGAAACACAAACATAAAGAAGTGGGAATTGGTAGTTGAAAAAACGCACTACAGACTCGGGAAGAGTGTGGACGAGGGCGAGGGAGCCGCCGTAGGGTCACGGTTTCACTGGCAAGTGCCGCTGTGTGCCAGGCCCAGGGAAGTCCCTCCGTGGGCATCTGTGCTATTTAACTCACACGACCCCAGTGAGGCAGAGTCACTTTGCGGTGGAGACGCTGGAGGATTGGGATGATGGAGCTGTTGGCCCAGCTCCCAGCTCGCGGGAAGTCGGGTTGGCTGGCAATGCCAGGCTTCCACACGTCCTCACCATCACACGCTGCTTTCCCCGGCAAGAGAGGGGCTGTGTGGGCACCACGTGGGATTCATCATGGCTGGTGGGGGAGACAGCGGATGGGGATGCGTCAGGTCCTGGGGATGGGCCTTGTGTGCTGAGCCTGGGGGTTGGACCTTTCCCTATGCTCTAGGGAGAGTCACTGAGGGTTTCTAAAGATCATTCTGGAAGTTGGATTGACAGAGGAGGGCAAGCTAGGCCTGAAGGCCAAGGCTCCAGGAGGACGAGTGCTCACGCAGCAGCCAGGGGAGTCTGAGAGCTGGGAGAGGCGAGAGGATTGGGCCAGGGCAGGCCACCAGCGGGGGTGGTGAGGCCACAGCTGGCGGGTGGGGAGGCTGGGACCAGCAGCGCGAGTGGAGCGTCTGTGCGCTTGAGCATCGCGCTGAATGCCTCCCCGTCCCCTGCCAGAGAGCGTGGAAGTTATCTGGGCTTTGCATCAGAATTTAGAGTTTAGGGCCGGCGCAGTGGCTCACGCCTGTAATCCTAGCACTCTGGGAGGCAAGACGGGAGGATCACTCAAGGTCAGGAGTTTGAGACCAGCCTGAGCAAGAGCGAGACCCCGTCTCTACTAAAATTAGAAAGAAATTAATCAGACAACTAAAAATACATAGAAAAAATTAGCCGGGCATGGTGGCGCATGCCTGTAGTCCCAGCTACTCGGGAGGCTGAGGCAGGAGGATCGCTTGAGCCCAGGAGTTTGAGGTTGCTGTGAGCTA
>CAUYSK010103239.1:0-19389 GCA_963575035.1 Avahi laniger | reverse complement strand
ACCTCCCAATAAGCATGCCTATCCCTTAGACAGCCTGAGCTGCACCCTTCTCTCCCCTCCACACCCTGTGAACATTACTCCCCATATGTGCACATTAGTGTTGATCGATTAGTACCAATTTAATGGTGAGTACATGTGGTGTTTGTTTTTCTTTTCTTCTGTTACTTCACTTAGAAGAATGGGCTACAGCTCCATCCAGGATAACACAAGAGGTACTCATCATTATTTTTTGTGGCTGATTAGAACTCCATGGTATACATATACCACACTGTATTAATCCACTCTTGTATTGATGGCACTTGGGTTGTTTCCACGTCTTTGCTATTGTGAATTGTGCTGCTATAAACATTCTAGTGCAGATGTCTTTTTTATAGAATGTCTTTTTTTCCTTTGGGTAGATACCCAGTAGTGGGATTGCTGGATCAAATGGTAGTTCTACTTTTAGTTCTTTGGGGTGTCTCCATTTTACTTTCCACAGAGGTCGTACTAGTTTGCAGTCCCAACAGCAGTGTGTGAGTGTTCCTATCTCTCCACATCCATGCCAAGATTTGTTGTTTTGTGAATTTTTGATAAAGGCCCTTCTCACTGGAGTTAGTGATATCTGATTGTGGTTTTGATTTGCATTTCCCTGATGATTAGAGATGTTGAGCATTTTTTCATATGTTTCTTGGCCATTAGTCTGTCTTCTTTTCAAAAGTTTCTGTTCATGTCCTTTGCCCACTTTTTAATGACGTTGTTTGATTTTTTTTCTCACTGATTTTCCTGAGTTCTATGTAGATTCTGGTTATCAGCCCTTTATCATATGTATAGCATACAAATATTTTCTCTCATTCTGTAGGTTGTCTATTTGCTCTAGTCATAGTTTCTTTGGCTGTACAGAAGCTTTTAAATTTGATAAGGTCCCATTTATTTTTCTTGTTGCTGTGATGCTTTTGAGGTCTTCATGAATTCTTTGCCTAGGCCAATGTCTAAGACTGAAACAGGATCCACACCTCTCACCTCTCACAAAAATCAACTCACGATGGATAACAGACTTAAACCTAAGGTATAATAATTCTAGAAGAAAATGTTCTGCTCTCTTTGATGGCAGCAAGGGACGCAATCTACATTTCAGCTGTGAGACTTGCCAGTAGCCATGCCAGTTCACAAAAACCCTCACAAGAGTAAGCTCTACCAAGCCATGTTTCCTGCTTTGCAGTTTGAGGCTGAGTAGAAAAGCTGAGGTGATGTGGATTCCAAAGCAACTGTTTCACTGATGCTGGTGAATTTGCAGGATTCAGGATCCGAGGCTCACAAATTCAACATAGCAAAGGGTGTCCCTCTGCGTCCCATCCTTTGTTTATTGCATAACTCCCTTCCCTGCTCCACCTCCAACCTTCTCCCAAGGTGGACCTAACCATCTGCTTGTTGCTTGTCCCCACTTACTCTTAACTTCCTCTGCATGTGGCTTTGCTCCATATGATATCCCTAGCACATGGGAAAGAAGTCTCTCTGCTCCATTTGGTTCATTAATCTCCGACTGTGTCTGTGGCTCACCTTGTTCTTATGTTTACAATGATAAAAACTCTGAAATTTTCCCTTCTTAGTTTCCTGCATCTTGGTATATCATGCCGAACAAATTATGATTAACAAAGTCCACCACGTTAAAGCATCCTATTTCTGTGAACTCAGAATCTATAATGGCTCTAATATTAATAATCTCATAATCATATATCAACAAGTAATCTTCTTAAGCAAAGTCATTTCAGAGGCTTATAATTTAACTTAGTATATTTCCTTTTTCTGTATAATTGTTTCTGTTCTGATCATTGCCACCTAGTATTCTTGAAGGTATCCAATCTCATTTTATTGGTTTTACATGATTTCAGATCTAATTGAGGAGATAATTCGTGTATAAGAATTATTATATATTATTTATAATTCGATAATAACTTGCATTTACTGAGAAATTATTTTGTTGTGGGCAGATGATACTTTGCTAATTGCGTTATATGTATCATCATTTAATTCTTACCATACCTATTATGTAGTAATATTCTTATCCCTGTTTTGTAGCTATGGAAACCAAGACACAAAATTGTCCATGTTCACACAGGAAGTAACTTGTGGAACCAGTAGAGAGAGGATGCAGACACAAGAAGTCTGATTCCTGATCTCTCATTCTGAAACATTATTCCCTATTTCCTTATCATATCATACATATTTCTTTAATTCCTTTCTGAATAAGGCAGGCCTTCTAAATCAATAAATCTTTTCCTTGGTCCAAGAATATGGGCAGAAAGTAGTACAAGAATTCAAAAGCAGAAACAATCACAGCCAGCAGTTTTATTAAAAAGAGGCTTTAACTCAGAGCATGAATAAGGTCAGGCTTTCAAAACCATTTGGGGAGAGCGTTTGAAGGGAAGGACATCTTCTTCTTCTGTAATGGCCCCAAATCAGGCCATACTGATTTTCCACATGCATTAAGGATGTGGAGATAGGGGTTAGGGTAGCAGCAGTTATTGTGTGTGTGGAATGTCTTTTGTGTTGACGCATGAGTAACATCACCACCACATGACCACTCTGCTCTATTGAGAACTTTTATCTTTGTCTTCATAGTGTTTTGAGTGTTACATCTTCCTTCTGCTGTTGCTTTTAGCTGGAAGTGAATGTGAGCTTTTCCATTTTGCAGAAAAAATGCTCAGTCAATGTGAATCACTAGACAATTGGGTGTTAGAGGAGGTTGTAAAAATTTCTATGATGTAGGGTTTCTACCGTCAAGGAATTTATTATTGCGTTAGGGAGAAAAATTGGTGCAATCAAATTCACTGGGAGGAGAAACCTTAACCCATGGCTTTATAGAAGTTTACTATAAAGCCATTATAATGTGGTCGTGTTGAGGGGTTGCAGGGAGAGAGAAGTAAGGAATGGTTTTGTCTTCTTTTCTTCCAGTCTGCCCTCAGTCTGTCCTGCTGTTTAAATTCCATGAAGGTAGCGGTCATGTCTATCTTGGTCACTGCAGTGTCCTCAGCACTTGGCATGATGCCTAGGCTGAAGCAAATATTCAATAAATGTTGGAATTCATGAATGAACAAGCATTTTGGGCTGAAGAATAGAGTGAATAGTCTTCTGCATTCCTGAAAGCAACACCATATACCTGTCCAGAGAACTGAGTAAACTTTGGGTCTTTAACCAGACAGGGAAGTGTCCTTGGCTCAGGTTCGATTCTGTTTGCAGGTTTGTATTCAATTTACTCTATCATAATGGCTGTGCCACCAAGCCAGTCCCTGGGATGTGAAGTTTATGTTAAGCTTCACCTTAACATAAACAGCAGGACAGTTGGAACCTGAGCTCAAATTTAGCTCAAATAGAGTGTGACCATCGTTAGTCACCAGTGCCCATCTTCAGACTTGGCAGCCAAATATTAAACAATTAGTTTTGCAATTGGTTTTAAAAAATAATGTACTGTGTGTTATTTCGCTCAAATATGAGTCAACAAATCTCTTATAGTGATAATTTCTGGAACCATTTTTTTAGACTTAATATTTTTCTGGTTTTGAAATATGTATTCTAAATTTTGAGCTTGAAGAAATAACAACAATGAAAAGGTGAAGAAAATGCAGATTGAATTTTAGCTCCCTAAGGAATGTGTGGTTATGTTTAATTTCCCTGGAGTCTTGCTCAGAGTTTGGTGTATGCTAGGCATTAAATATATGTTGGAGTAGATGAGTAGATGGAAGTAATTATATTTTAGATTTAAAGGACATTTCTTCAAGTAGAATAAACAATGGCAGTAAATGTTAGATGCATGCTGCTAGGGAAATCTAGCAATAAATTGTTTTTGGGGAAGTAAATGAAGAATAAGGTGCAAATTTAGTAGTCTACTTCACCATCTCTTATATTTGCACTTTCCTCTTCCTTGAAAAGGAAAAAAAGAAAAAAAAATGTTAAGCAAATTTGCTGCTTTTATCTTTTCATTTTGGATTAATAACTCTGCACTTTCAGATATGCCATGAATTAAATCAGAATCCCACAGAGAACAGTTTGCTCAATATTTGGTCACAGTTTGAAGGCGTTCCCATATGGTTTTATCGAAAAACTAATTTTAAGAGAATGCAATATAAATGACTAATTTTATCCTTACACGTATTAATGGTCTCTCTGTCTCAATGACTGTGGTCAGCTTGCATTATCAACATCAAATGTACATACATTTAAACTTATATTAAAAGACTTTCTTTCTTTTTTTTTTTTTTTTTTTGAGACAGAGTCTCACTTTGTTGCCCTGGCTAGAGTGAGTGCTGTGGCGTCAGCCTAGCTCACAGCAACCTCAAACTCCTGGGCTCAAGCAATCCTACTGCCTCAGCCTCCCAAATAGCTGGGACTACAGGCATGCGCCACCGTGCCCGGCTAATTTTTTCTATATATTTTTAGCTGTCCAATTAATTTCTTTCTATTTTTGATAGAGACGGGGTCTCGCTCTTGCTCAGGCTGGTCTCGAACTCCTGAGCTCAAACAATCCGCCTGCCTTGGCCTCCCAGAGTGCTAGGATTACAGGCGTGAGCCACCGCGCCCGGCCAAAAATGTTCTTAAATTGTGGCGATGGTTGCACATATCTGTGAACATCCTAAAAACCACTGAATTATACACTTTGCACGGGTGAATTGTGTGGTATGTGAATTATATCTCAATAAAGCTAGTTAGAATTTTTCAAGTTTAACAGTTAAATAAAACATGTTCTATCTTCTCACCTTGAAAAGTATTCCTTTATGAAGACCTGGAAGGCCAGATGTGAAGGTAGAGTTTTCAGAGTCCTTGGAGTTCGGCGTGGGAATGTGGCAATACAGGGGAGCTGGCCTGGCCCTCACGTCCCCCCTCCCCAGCTGTCCTGAGCCACAGCCCCCCTCTGCCCCCCTCAGGCCAGGGGCATGTCTGCCCTTGTGAGGTCAGATCCAGGGAAGACACCCCCATAGGCCCAAGTGGACGAGTGGCCTTTTGACCAGGGAATTTTGGATCTTGGTCCAGAGCAGTGTTATCCTATAGAACATTCTGTGCTGTTGGACATGTTCTATATCTGTGCTGTTCAATACAGTAGTCACTAGCCTCAGGTGACAACTGAGCACTTGAAATGTGGCTAGTGTATCTGAGGAACTGAATTTTTAATTTAAAAAAATTTTAATTAACATGTAAATTAAAATTGCCACATGTGGCTAGTGGCTTCTACAGTAGACAGCATAGGGCTAGAAGGGGGTGGGGTGGGGGTTTGTGTCATGTCATGACGTGTCCGCTCTGCTGACTTTATCCCGTGGGGAGGAGCACCGCTGGAGGAGGGTCAGGGTGGGGCTAAGGAAGATACTAGAGACAGAAATGAGAGGAGTTCGCAGCAGGAAACTGCCATAGAAGGCAGAATGTTCCTGGTGGGCGGAGCCCTCCAGACCTCTGAGGAGACAGAGGCCGAGGGCTGTGGGCTGGGGTTTGGGGAGTAATTTGAGGGCACCCTCAAACATGTCCTCCTGAGATTTTTATGGGGACCTGTTTCACATAAGAGGCCCGCTTTGGTCATTCAGGCCTAGCAAGGACTGTGGGTCTTGGCAGAGAGAAAAGGCTCTGTTATTCTTTCTTCTGAGGCCATGTGAAAGGGGCAGGCCATGTGCATAGTTTCCATGGCATAATCGGACTATAAAGCCCTGTGTGTCTGTGGGGGAGGGACGAGGAGAGGCCCTCAGCCCAGCCTCGGTCAGAACCGGGCACGGGCCCAGGAGGCACATTCCCTCCCAATTCCTTCAGGGTCTTGAGCCGTGGGCAGGGCAGGCCTGCCCCTGGCTGGCCCGAGTTTTTGGAAGCTTGTTTGGTCGCTGATGGTGGTGAGGGTGTTGGCCCTTTCAGACACCTGGATATGAGGTAGAGGAAAGATAATCTCCCGAGATCTGGGCCAGCGAGGCTCAGGCAGAACACAGGATGTGAATTCACTGCAGGCAAAGCAGCGTCAGGCGAACGAGGGCCTCCTTGTCTGCACTTGGCTACCAGCTCTCACTGCAAATCAGAAGCTTCCCACAGGCTGGCCAGGGCCCAGCCCCAGAGGAACCTGAGCAGGATCGTTTGCCCAGAACATTGTAGGCAGGTTCACCCCCTGTCTCTCTCTGCGGGAGAAAGGATGCCTCTAAAGAAAAGAGGCCACTCTGCGAGCCTCCCACAGCTGTGGCTTCTTGGATGGAAGTCAGGGCTGCAGAGCACGGGCTCACATTTATTAAGCAACTACTAGGAACCAGGCTCTGTGCTAAACATTTGCTTTACTGATCTCATTTGGAACAACAGAGATTAATAATCATTGTACTAGCTGATATTTCTTGAGTACCTACCAGGGAACCTGACATCTATTCATTTAATTCTCACAAACCTCCCTATCTATGGCTCGAGGGAAACTGTGCCTTATCTGTGATTTTGTCCTAAATCATTCCACCAGTAAAAGTCCCAGTGGGGGTTTGAATCTAGGCACCAACTCCACAGTGACTGCTCTTAACCATCAATCTTTCTGGTAGATGCTCTGGCTGTAGGTTCTGTGAGGCTCTAACCCAGGGCCTTGGAAATGGTTCCATGGCTCTCAGTTATCCAGTTTGTCCCAAAGCTCTCACCTCTGCCAGATTCTCATTTCTACTCTGACTCCTTGGAATCTCTAAGGCTGGAGTCTCAAAGGGGCTCTGTCCCTGGAAAGTGGCTGTCCCTTTGCCTGCTTGGGATTTGTTGTGACCTGCCGGGCGGCAGCCCCGGCTGCAGAGGTTGCCCAAGACAATCATGCCTTTCTGAGAGGCGAGCTGTGCCCCAAGTCTCAGGCCGTAGCAGCACACACAATGCCCTCTGTCTCCACCAGGGCAGAAAGGCGCATTATTGCGGGTCGGGTGACTCCGGCTCCACCAGCCGTGATGCTTGTGGTTTACACATCCCCCACCAGGCATCTCCCCACGCCGTGGGTATGGCCAGGGCTGGGCAGGGAGGGGCGTGGCGGCACTCAGGGCCTGGGTGTCCCTTCCCTGGAGGTTCCTGCCTTGTTGTCCACATCAGACTTATCCCCTCACCCTCCATCCTCACTTGTAGGTCCTTCCCCCGGACCCACCCCTCCCTCTCCTAGGCCTTCTGAGTGCTAGAACTTATACTACCCTGGGAGAGCACACAGCCCTGCGTCTGATAGGACAGGCCCTACCCAGTGTGGCTTTCTCTTCCGTCTCCTTCCTCTGGAATCTCATGTTTGGACTTTGTGAAGGTTGGAGATAATTTTGTCATCAGAAATGTTGACAGAGCCTGAAAACAGCTGTGTTCTTAATAACAATAACAGCCACAGTTTACTGAGCCCATAATATGTTCCTGGCATCAGGCCAAACCCATGGGATCCTCACGACAGCCCTGGGAGGGCAGGCCCCACTTTAGGAAGCAGAGGCTCCTAGAACTCATGTGACTTGCCCACGGTGGCAAAGCTAAGTGGTGGAATTGGGGTCAGCCCCGGGTCCATGTTTTTTTTTTTTTTTGAGACAAAGTCTCACTCTTCTTGCCTAGGCTAGAGTGCCATGGCATCAGCCTAGCTCACAGCAACCTCAAAGTCCTGGGCTCAAGCAATCCTTCTGCCTCAGCCTCCCAAGTAGCTGGGACTACAGGCATGTGCCACCATGCCCAGCTAATTTTTTTTCTATATATTTTTAGTTGTCTACCTCATTTCTTTTCTTTTCTTTTTTTTTTTTTTAGTAGAGACGAGGTCTCGCTCTTGCTCCGGCTGGTCTTGAACTCCTGAGTTTGAACGATCCTCTTGCCTTGGCCTCCCGGAATGCTAAGATTATAGGCGTGAGCCACTGTGCCCGGCCGTGGGTCCATGGTTTTGACCATGGCGTTATAGCATCGTTTTCCTAGGGCTGCCACGACAAAGCAGCAGACACTGAGTGGCTTAGAACAACAGACATTTATTGTCTCCCCCTTCTGGAGACTCCACGCCTGAGACCGGGTATTGGCAGGGTTGGTTCCTTCTGAGGGTTGTGAAGGGGACCCTGTCCCATGCCTCTGGCCCGGCTTCTGGTGTTTGGTGTCAAACTTTGCTGCTCCTTGGCTTACAGATGCATCACCCCCATGTCTGCCTTCATCTTCACAAAGCGTCCTCCCTGTGCGTGTCTGTCTCTAAGTCCAATTTCTCCTTATAATTAGAACATCAGTCATGCAGGATTTGGGCCCACCCGAATGACTTCATTTTACCTTGATCATCTGCAAAGACCCTATTTCTAAATAAAGTCACATTCACAGGTACTAGGGGTTAGGACTTCAACATCTTTGTGGGGAACACAACTCAATCCATAAAAGGGCCCTTTTCTGCTTTGTACGCTGATGGCTCGGACTTTCTTAGGAACATTAAGAGGTGCGGCTACCCTCAGCTTCAAGGGCAAGATAAGCCCCTTTCCAGGACTCTTTTTCACTTGCTCACACGGTACACACACATACACACACACACATACACATACACATACACACACACAGCCAGGCAACGACAGCAATGGTCAGGACAGAGGCTGAACTGCCACATTAATATCTGGATCCCATGGAGACAGTGGCACATCTGGGCAAAACATGGCATGCAGGGTGCCAGGTGCTCCAGCAGGACAGGCAGAAAACGGCCAGCAGTGCAGACACTCACCCTCCCGAGGGTGAGTTTGCACGACAAACTTTGCACGAGGCTACACCAAACCCATTCTTAAAATATCCCCCACTTCCCCTCCAATCCCATACTTTTCCCGGACTCACTCCACTCCACTCCACACCACCACCCATCCCTTCCCCCAGCCTTGGGCCCTCCCTGCGCTCTGAGTTGTACAGAGCTAGGGGCCACATCTCTGCAGCCCTGGCATTTCGTGCAGGGCAACGCGAGGCAGCATGCCAGCTGCAACACAGACTTTTTTGTCTCCACCTCCAGCTATGCCCAAGTTAGCCCACATGTTCACTACTACTCCTCTTGGGCCCACGGGGCAGGCCCCACTCGTCTGGCATGGCTGGGCCCAGCCAGGCCTCCCAGGCATGGTGGTGCTCTCCTGGCCAGCCAGAGCCTTGGGCCTTCCTCCAGGCTCCTGGCTCAGCTCCACCCCGGCCCGCCTGAGCCTCCTCTTCTCCTCCTCCCACCATGGCTCCTGGAGGCTCCCCTGCAACTTTCTGTCTCCTCGGCTTCTCCTCCACCCTGGCAATTGGTTCTCTCGGGTCAGGTCTCCCAGGCCTCAGGCACACGCTCGCACGTGCTTTGCGTCACAAGGTCACACACACATTTTTTCCACAAATGGTTTGTATTCTATACACTGTTCTGTGCCTTACTTTTCTCACTTAACAATATATTGGAGAATGTTCCATATCAGCAGCACATAAAGGGCCTCCTCATTGTTTTATGGGCCACTTTGAATTTCATTATATGGAGGTACCATCATTTATTTAACTTGTTCTCAATGAATGGGACATTTCGGTTGTTTCTAATCCTTTGCTATTTTCAACAAAACTTCAGTGAAAAATTTTGAATAAATGTCCTTTCTCACAAGTGTGAATATATTCATTAATATTGTAAATATATAAAATGAACACCAAAAGCTGCTTTTCCTGATGCCTGGGTCTCTTTTCTTATTGACTGATTGATCGATTGCTTGACTGAAGCGGTTTCACTAGTTGCTCAGGCTGGTCTCAAACTCCTGGCCTCAAGTGATCCTCCCACCTTGGCCTCCCAAAGTGCTGGGATTACAGGTGTGAGCCACCATGCCCAGCCCCTGTTTAATTTTTACTTATTTCTTTTAGAAACAGGGTCTCAGCGTGTTGCCCAGGCTGGAGTGCAGTGGCATTACTGCAGCTTCAAACTCCTGGGCTCAAGGGATCCTCCCACCTCAGCCAAGTGGCAGATACTACAGGCATGAGCCACCATGCCTGGCTCCTCTCTTTCTCCTTAGTAGGCACTCATTTCTATGACCTCAGGCTGCGAGAAGTCTGGTGGGCATTACTACATACCTGGAGGACCCTGGGTTGTCCTAGTACCCTACTAAACCAACCCAAGAGACCCTTGCTTTGGCTGAAGACACAGTCCTTTCCTTTTGATTCTTAGCATGTCAATTGGATTCAATTCACATGTGATAAGAAAACATTGCCTGGATATGGAAGGACAGAGAAGAACGAGTTATAGAACTGCAGGAAAAAAGGGCATTTGCAAACCAAAGAGCATGTCACTTGTGCATTTTTCTGTTGCTTCATTTAATCAGTATGTATTTGGGGACACTTACAGCTGCCATGCACTGTGCTGGGAATGAGGATACAGTGGAAACAAGACAGGGCAGGTCTTGTCCTCATGGAGCCTGTGGTCACACGGTGGATACAGACACAAAACAAACAATTCACAAATGACACAAATGACACCTGCTATGACAGAAAAGCAGGGCGTAGAAAGAACATTCCTCAGCTAAGGCCAACTCCAGCATTTTGAGGCGGAAGAGGGCACCCCCAACTCTCTTTCCTGAAGCCCCTTCAGGTTTTTCCTAGAGCTACCCTGGGGTCATCTGCCTTGGTTTTCCTTCCACCTCCTCACATCCTTTCCCTCACCTGCTTTGGGCAAGTGGGAGCCTGCAGGGCTGGGTTGGCTGGGTTGGCTCCATGGGTCCCCTGGAGCCATGGTGGCATCTCACGCTTCTCCAGTAGTGCTGACATCAGCCTTGGCAGGCCTTGGAGAGCTGCTTTTGTCACCAGTGAGAGTAGCAGCTGGAAAGTAAAGAAAGCTCACCTGCTGCCCAGTCCCGTTCCCGGTGAGGGCTGGCGGGCAGCACTGGGAAATCAGGTGAGAGCTGCCTTCCCGTTCTGGCCACCGCCCCACCAGCTTGGTGCTCCGTGCTTATCAGAGCGAGCTCACCCTTCCTGACACACAGGAAAGCAGCAATCTGATAAAACGGTTGCAACAGGTGTCACTTAATGTGGTGGCCCTCCCAGGGATATTTGTTAAGGGCTTTGCTTAGCTGCAAAGGAGTGAATTGATAATTATACAGGCAAGTCAGGCGAGTGGGAAGATTTTATTTTGGTGCATCACAGGGGATCTTCCCATATTAGCAACAGTTTACTTCATAGTCTCCATAGTCTCTGTCCGGATTTTGTTTTTTTTAGCTCTGTGAAATTTTGTGGAAATGAAACATTTGCTTAAATGTGGGTGATTCTGAGCCCTCATATTCATCAAACACCTTTATAACCAGGTGTTCCCTATGCCTGTTAAAAGGTCATCTCCCTTGTGACAGTGGACCCATAGAGAGGGAAATGTGGTGCTGTCACACTTGAGTGAACAGTACTGGCAAAGTCACAATTATGGGAACACAGTGTGTTGGTTTTCAACCTCTAGAATCTATCTGTGGTAAAAGAAAAAAGACTGAATTAAATGTTATCCACCATATGATATAAACGTAGAAGTACACCTGACAGAAGTTGGGGGTAGGAGGGGATGTCTTGTGGAAAGACAGGTAAGGCCTTAATAAACCCATTTTAGCATGAGAGGAGACTACTGAAAAGGGACCCAGCCACAAATGCAGTGCGCATTAAGCAACTGTGAAAAGTTACAAAGATAACCAGTGGAATAACTGAGAACTTGTACTTGCTAAGAACAAGGGCATTGGGGAAAAAGCTGGGGGTTGGGTTAGTGAGCTAAAACCTCATCTTTCTTAGGCAGGAGTCATAGATATCTGAAGTTGAAAAATAAAAATTTACCAGCAAATTACTTGGTGTTAGGGCGATGACCATCCAAAAGCAGCAAAGTGTAAAATTGGTTGTCTCTGGAGAGGAGGATTGGAGTGAGGCAGGGAACTGTTGCTTCTCTCTATAATTCCTATTATATCACGTTTAAATTATGGGAAAGTTTTACTTTCATAAAATTTATGGGAAATACTTTTCCAATTTTTCCCTCCCTCCTTCCTTCTTTTCTTCCTTCCTTCCTTCCATCCTTCCTTCTTTACTTCCTTTCCTCCTTCCTTTCTTCCCCTCTCCCCAACCCCTCCGCCTCCATTCTTTCTTTTTCTAGAGACAGGGTCTCGCTCTGCTGCCTGGGCTAGAGTGCAGTGGTCTAATCATAGCTCACTGCAACCTCGAACTCCCAGGCTCATGTGATCCTCCTGCCTCAGCCTCCCAAAGTGCTTGAATTATAGATGTGAGCCACCGTACCCACCCTCACATTTTTCAAAATGGACATGCATGATAAAAGAATATATGAAAATCTTAATTGATTTTTTATTTAAAAATTTTTTAATCATGGTAAAACATAACGTAAAATTTACTATCTTAACCATTTTTAAGTGTATAGTTCAGTGGCGTTAACTATATTCACGTTGTTGAGCAACAAAGCTTTAGAATTTTTTTGCTTAAGGCCAGGAGTCTGAGAACAGCCTGGGCAACATAGCAAGGCTCCCATCTCTACCAAAAAAATAAAAAATAAAAAAATAAAAAATATTAGCCCAGTGTGGTGCTGTGTGTCTATAGTTCCATTTACTTGGGAGGCTGAGGCAGGAGGATCGCCTGAGCCCAAGAGGTTGAGGCTCCACCATTCCACTTTCTGTTCATGAGTTTAAATACTTTAGATCCTTCATATCAATAGAATCACGCAGTATTTCTTTTTGTGACTGGCTTATTTCACTTAGTGTAATGTCCTCAATGTTCCTCCATATTGTAGCATTGACAGGATTTTCTTCCTTTTCAAGGCTGAATAATATTCCATTGTATGCATATGCCATATTTTCTTTGTCCATTCAACCACCTATGGGCATTTGGGTTATTTCCACCTCTTAGCTATTGTGAATAATGCTGCAAGCTGAATTTATTTTTTTAAAAAGGACATCCCCAAATAGATGTGGAACCTACGGTCAGAGAAGGTCCAGAACATGTGTAAGTCCCTCCTGAGCCAGGGCAAGCCCGGGTATGAACTCAGCTCTTGCCCTCACCGTCCTGACAGCTGGGAGTTGGTCAAGGCCCCGCCTCTTGGGATGGTTAGCCCCTGTCAACTGGAGGAACCGTGAGATAGGATCAGGGGAAGGTAGACAGAAAGGAAACAACTTGGCATCAGCTTGGCAAATAGTCCCCTTCGTCATCCCTCATCCTCTGAAGTATATCCCACTGCTGGCTCTCCCAGCCTTGCCCACACCAGCCCAGTGCTCTGCTCTGGCTTCTGGTGGCTGTGAGCAGCTGGAATCTGAGTTCAATGGGAATAACCATCTTACTTTCCCACAAGCTCATTTTTGTCTTTTACTCTTGGGTCTATGCCTTGGTGTTAATTTGCAGGACTAGTTTAAGTTTCTCCTGGGTTATCAGGACCCATTCAGCTAGTCCCTGACTGTCCAGATGGAGCAGATCCCTTTATAGGCTGGAGGCTGTGGGTGGAGCCCACATCACGCCTGCTGTCTAGCTTGGATGGTTTCCCACTGTGTTAGGTGACAGCTTATTCTTGGACAGGAAATTATTTAAGTTCAGCCTTTCCTCTGACGATCTGGGAGGCACTCAGTCAACACATGTATAACCAAAATCCTGTAGCGACCTGGCCATTAATGGACATGTGACCTGGGGTTCTTAGGCACAGCATGAGATACTTTCCACAGTGGAAGAAGAGTATGGGATGTTGGGTCTCCAAAATCATGGAGGGAGGGTATTTCCTATGGGGCTGTTGGAAGGTGTGGAAGTTATTTCCTTCCTTACTGGACCATGGTTTGGGGGCCACCTGGTAGCCTCAGATGACCTTTTGTGAAGTCCTTTTCTGAGGCAGTTGCTCTCAGAGCTCAGTGACAGTTGCCAGAGATCAGGCAGCTGATGCCTGTGTCTAGGAAGGAGGTTGACACCGAGGTCTTCCGTATTTCCCACTCTATACCATCTGCCTTTCCTGACGTAGATCACTGATTGGGATGTTCTGTTCTAATTTATCCTGCCTTTTTCCCTTCCAAGCCCTGGAGGTAGGTGGAGGAAGGATGTTCGCTGAGGCTTAGTGTCTAATACATGGCCACTAGCATGTGGTTATTGAGTTTTTAAATTAATTTCCATTAAATAAAATGAAAAATCCAGTTCCTCAGTTGCACTAGCCACGTTTCAAGTGCTCAGTAGCCACAACTACATTGCAGATGTGGAACACAACCATCATCACAGAAGTTCTGTAGGACATCTCTGTCCTGAACCTTCTCTGTCTTTCCTCCTCTGACTCTGATCTGGAGTAACTCGAAGCTGCTACTCCATTAGGCTGGGGGCCCCAGAGCTGGCTGCCTACTGAAAATTCAAAAGCAGAGAATGAGCAGGGTAGAGATGCCTTCAGCTCCCACTCAGTATTCAGTCCAGGGCAGCGTTAGCTCTGAAGTCTTGTCTTCTTGAGTGTGATACCCACAGCCTGCAAGCTGCCACCCAATCCCTTTAGGTAAGTTCTGGCCTGCAGCAGGGGTTCTGTTCTGCTCACCTGCTCATCAAGAAAGTCATTAAAAGGTTTTCTGGTGTGTGAGGGTGTGCCGGCCTAACCTGGTCTTCTGGTCTCGATCCCTTTCCAAAAACATCACATCTGCTCGGATGTTTATGCTGGTATTAACCCTGCTGCAATGCCATAGGTAATCCATGCATAGGCTCTGCTGGTAATGCACCATGCTTCCCTGTAAAAAGGGTCTGGCCACTGCAGGTGGGAGGAAGCAGGGACCTGTGTCAGTCTGGAAGTCTGTAACAGGAATGAGATTTTCCGGAATAACACAGCACAGCCTTGCCTTCTTCCTCAGTCTAGCCTGAAGTTGTCCTTTTAGTCTGTTGAGTCCACCCCATGGCACCAGTTATTCCCCATGTGACAGTCACTGGGCTCCACCAGTGAATCTATTTTTCCTACTTTGTCCAGGATCCTGAGAAGGAGCTGCGAAGAGGCCAGAGGGAAACTTCCTGTCTTCCTACTGCGGTTGCTAAGCTCAGAGAATATGAGTGTAGGATTGCCAGCAGCAGTCTTCCTGGCCTCACGGGGACAGCCGGCCTGGAAAGTGGATCTCAGTAGAGTAGAAAAAGGGAGAGAAAAGAGAGTCCTGCAACATCATCAGAGCCCCTAGCAGCAGCTGCACCTTCACACTTTGCAAACTAATGTCCCTCCACACCTGGACTTTCCAGTTATAAGAGACAGTTAATGCTTTTTCTGCTTAAGTTTGAGTTGAGTCTCTGTCACTTGCTACCCAAATAGTCTTAACCAATAGAGCCATCAGGCCAGAAAATTTGCGGAGAAGAAGCCTCTGTTTGAAGACTATGTTCAGGTTTTTGCTAAGATACCTGCAAGGAATGACCAGACTGAAATAACAAGCGAAACAGAGATCAACCTTGATCATTAGTTTGCTTTGCTGACACTGTCTCTGCTCCTGACACATTCTCTCCTCTTCAGCTCCCCAAATCCTCCCTATCTCTCAAGACTCCAGTTAGAGCCCTCCTCCTCCAAAGCCTTCTCCGACCACCTCAGCCTGCAGTGAACTTTCTACCCTCTGCCTTCTGTGACCAATTTTAATTATGAAAGAACTGTGAACTGTCTTATAGGGTGTCTGCTTTCATTGTCTAGGATGGCACTTTACAGATTGCACTGATTGCAGTTTGTCACCCTCTCCTGCCAGGTGAAGGTCAGAGATAGGATTTGATGCTTTTGTGTCCCTGGCAGGAGCCAGCATACTGTCTGGGACAGAACAGACCTCAGTGAATATTTAGGGATTAGAAAACTGGTGGGAACATGATTTGAAGGTAGAAAACAGCTGGGATCTCACCTGTGCGAGCTATTAGAGGCAAATGTGTTTGCGGCTCTCCTTGGTTGAGAGATAAGCACTGGAATAAGTCCCAGGATGACAGTGGGCTGCATTCCTCTATTAAAGCTCTCTGGTCTCTTACCAAAGAACTCTTTTTCATGTCAGGGCGTGAGGATGGAGGAAGGGGAGGAGTGGGAAGACAGGGAGCACTGGGGTGGGTCTGAGTCAGCTCCAGGGCTGGCTCCACAGTGCACTGGAGAAACTAACGTTCTCATTTCACTGTCACTCCTCATTCTGGATTGGCTTTGACACAGCTGGAGATGGCACTTGCCACCAGACCGGGGTCTGAATGGCATCGGCTATTTCCTTCCCCCAAACCTTAAAAAGGCCAGGATTTGCCAACATTGAAGCTATTAAAAATAATTTAAAGGCTTTTTGAGTGATGAGATCTTTGATATAAGCACATGTCCTTATTCTTTGAAAGCAACACTATTTGAATATATGCATTCTGGGTCATTGTTAAAAAGGAGAGATTCTGTCTCCTCTGTTCAGGTGTGATAATAGTCACACCTGAACATTTAGAAAATATGGCGTAGTGGCCGGGCGCGATGGCTCACGCCTGTAATCCTAGCACTCTGGGAGGCTGAGGTGGGTGGATTGTTTGAGCTCAGGAGTTCGAGACCAGCCTGAGCAAGAGCAAGACTCCGTCTCTACTAAAAAAAAATAGAAAGAAATTATCTGGACAACTAAAAATATATAGAAAAATTTAGCTGGGCATGATGGCACATGCCTGTAGTCCCAGCTGCTCTGGAGGCTGAGGCAGTAGGATCGCTTGAGCCCAGGAGTCTGAGGTTGCTGTGAGCTAGGCTGACGCCATGGCAGTCACTCTAGCCAGGGCAACAAAAAAAAAAAAAAAAAGAAAAGAAAATATGGCATAGTTAGGCCCTCCACTGTTCTCTAATTGTTTTGTGGCTCTTCTCTTTTTGATTTGGTTATACATTTTCCATCTGGGGTGATACCGTGTCTTGTATATGTCTTGTACATCTCCCAGCAACCAGAGCACTCAGTAAGTGACTATTGGATGGATGGATGGATGGATAAATACTCAGTAGATACCTACCTAGACAAACACCAACAAAAACCCCTAACATTTAGTAAGCATTTACCATATCCCAGGCATGTGCTAAGTACTTTACTGATATTATCTCATTCTTAGAAATGTATATATGTGAAAATTACATGGAGAAAAAATTACATTAGGTGACTTCTAGGGCCTCTCAGCTATACGATGCTCTGACTTGATGCAGCATCATGGAAACTAGGGTATTGAGGTGGGGCTTGGGAACCTGACACTTAGAAGCAGAAATAAAAATAACATTATTAGCTACCTCTTTCTGTGAGCTAGGGATTGTGCTAAGTACCTTAACAATATTTTCTCATTTATTCCTGAACAACAATCCTGTAAGATAGGTACTACTAACCCCATTTTCAGAAGAGGAAAGCGAGATGCAGAGAGGTCACAGGGCTAGCCTAAAAAGCAGAGCTCGCATCCAGGTCTGTTGGCTCTGAAGTGTGTGCTCTTAACCACCACACTTCCAAAGAGACCGCAAAGCCCTCCTACCTTTCCACTGGGGGGGAGGGGAGGAGGTGTTGCCATAGGAACAGCAGGGTCCTCTCCGAGGAGGGGTTGCACACAGGGAAGCTAGTGCTGAGGAAGGTTCTGGAGACAATTCCAGGGCATCTGGCCTCTCCAGACCTGCAGGAGTCTCTGAGCCCAGCAGGAAGCCAATTCCCCACTCCATTCTGTAGCACTTGGTCCCCAGAAGGGAAGGACGGGGTGTTCTCTGAGTTCTAGCAACAGGACTATTAGGCAGCAGAGCTGCGATTAGGCCCTGCTTCACCTTTTATAGCCATCTGGCTTGAGAAGTCAGAAGAATTCAGGGACTCTTGCTTTTCTTCCCCTCCCTTTCATCAGCTTTATGACCTGGAACACATTCTTTCTTCTTTCTGTCACTCATTTACCAGTCCTTGGAACAAGTGTGCAATTCACTAGAAGGCTTTCTGGTGGAGTTTTAAGGAAATTCAGACCCGATTGGTTGGACAGAATGGACTGGGAGGTTTGATTTGCTTAAGTTGCTCCCACCTCCTCTGCTCTGGTCTAGCAGCTGGCTCCTTGAGGGCTGGAGTAGGACATTGTGGTGGTAGGATGGTGGATAAGAGAAGGGGTTTAGCCTGCAGAGGGGCCTGGGTTCATGTCCTGGCTCTGCCATGAAGAACCACATGGCTTGAGACATGTGACTTGCCGTCTCCTAGCCTTGATATTCTCATCTGTAATGGGAGAGAAGTATTACCTTCCTTGAAGGTCTGTTGGGAAGATGGGATGAGAATGCTAATGAAGTACCTAGCACTGTTCCTGGCACCTTGTCATCCCCTAATCTCCAGCCACAGGCCTGGGATAAGGGTATCTGAATGAGGGGTTATGAAGCCAGGCTTCTCTCCCAGATGAACTTGGAGGTGAAGGATGAAGATAGCTTGCTCGTTGCAGCTGAAAGATTCAGTTTGGGGTTTCTTAAGATGGTAGGATCTAAGACTTGCAGGATTGGAAGAGATCCTGGAAGTCCTCGGGGACTGAGAAGACGATGGCAGCTTTGTTGCAGGAGAGTGGAAAAAGTAGGGGGCCTGGGTGGCTTCCACAAAGTACCACTCATGAAGGCATTTGAGGCACCTGGCAGCCAAGAATAGGATGGGACTGTGTGGGGTCTGTGAGCTTGGTCACTGCTCGAGCGGAAGAACAAAGTTATTCCATCCTCCCTTAGACTAATTTCTCATCGTTCCAGGAGGAGTTGCTGGTGACAGGAAACTCGATGGAATCGGTCCCAGTTGCCCTAATCTGGTAATCACCAACCCATGCTACCTGAATGGTCTGGCACGGAAAGCAAAGGAAGGGTATGCAGATCTGCGGGGCACAGCTGCTCTGTCCTCTCTGGGTAAGATAGAGAAACCAGGGCTGAGAACTCACAGGCTCCTACTAAGAGGAAAACATCAACAACCAAAATTACAGTCAGGAAGAACTGCCTCATCTGCAAGTAACTGAGCAATTACCTGCTAATTAAGCTCTCAGTTTGTTTTTTGAGGCTTACAGTATAGCACTTGGTAGATGTGCCCTGCCCTGCTTGTCACCAAGGTGTTGAAGATTAAGCGTTTCACATGAATCAAGGTGGAACTCTTCCATCTGATTAAATTAATAGCCTGCTTTATTGCTACATCATGAAGTCTTAAAATGCCCACTTTTTCTTTGGAGAACGGGAGGGACTGTGGGGTTTTTATTTTGAGTCCTCTGTATTTCGCCCACCTATTATGAATGCAGATTCCTGGAGTCTGCATCAGTCCTGAGCCAGAAACTTTTTTTTTTTTTTTGAGACAGAGTCTCACTCTCTTGCCTGGAGCGAGTGCCGTGGCGTCAGCCTAGCTCACAGCAACCTCAAACTCCTGGACTCAAGCAATCCTACTGTCTCAGCCTCCCAAGTAGTAGCTGGGACTACAGGCATGTGCCACCATGCCCGGCTAATTTTTTCTATATATATTTTTAGCTGTCCAATTAATTTCTTTCTATTTTTGGTAGAGATGGGGTCTCGCTCTTGCTCAGGCTGGTCTCGAACTCCTGAGC
>CAUYSK010103237.1:0-15824 GCA_963575035.1 Avahi laniger | reverse complement strand
TAGTACAGTCATTAAGGAGGTGCCTCAAAAAATTAAAAATGGAATTTACCATATGATCTACCAATCCCACTTCTGGGTATATATCTGAAGGAAATAAAATCAGTATGTGCAAGAGGTAGATGCACTCCTGTGTTCATGATGATGTTATTTACGACAGCCAAGAAATGGAAACAACCTGAGTGTCCATCAGTGATAAATGCATAAAGAAAATGTGATATATACATACAATAAAATATTTTTCTGACATAAAAAAAATTTTGTCATTTGCAGGAACATGGATAGAACTGGAAGTCATTATTTTAGGTGAAATAAGCCAGGCACAGAATGACAAATATCTCATGTTCTAACTCATATGTGCAGATAAAAATATTGGTCTCATCAAAGTAGAGAGTAGTATGACGGGTATCAGAGGTGGGGAAGAGTGGACAGAGGAGGAGGAAGAGAGGTTGGTTAATGGGTATAAACCTACAGTTAGGTAGGCGAAATAAGTTCTAGTGTTTGATAGCACAATAGGGCAACTATACTTAACAATAATTTATTGTATAGTGCAAAATAGCTAGAAAATAGCTTGGAAATGTTACCAACATACACACACACACACACAGAGTGAGACAATAAATATTCCAATTTCTCTGATTTGATCATTGCACATTCTATGCATGTATCAAACTATCACATGTACTCCACTGACACAAAATTTTAGAAATAATTTAAAAATACAAAAAAATTAATCTAAGAAAAGAAAGGAAAGAAGATACCAAAGAAGGGCATAATGTAAAATATGATTTAAAGTTGAAATTAAACATCTATCATGTGATAAAACATAGTGTTAATAACAGAGGAAATTGAGAGGCAGGTTATGTGAAAACTCTGTACTTTCCACTCTATTTTTCTGTAAATCTTAAACTCTTCTACAGAATAAAGTGCATTAATTTAAAGACATAATATTAATGTCTCTATCTCTCATGGTGTAGCAGGGTAGATGCAGTGAGCAAATTGCACTGTGACCCGCGGGAATGGTCGTGACCTACACTCATATCTGCACTACGATCATGTCTACAGTTTACAAGAATATCTAAAGCCATTTGCCCTCTCTGCAATGCTAACATCTTATTATTTAATGCATTGCACTGACCATGACTGCAATTCTTACGTTATTACACAAATTTGTGTGATGGTATATGAATATCTCTCTCCCTCTGCTTGTGAGCGATTCAGCAGTATTTAGTACATTCACAACGGTGTGCGGCCATCTGTCTGGTTCCAGAACACTTTTATCACCACAAAAGGAGACCTCATCCTCATTAAGTAATAATTCCTCATTCCCTCCCCTCATCCCCTGGTAACCACTGATCTGCCTTCTGTTTCTATGGATTTAACTATTCTAGATACTTTATGTAAGCAGAATCATACAGTATGTGACCTTCTGTGTGTGGCTTATTTCACTGAATGTGACATTTTCAAAGTTTATCCCTATGGCATCCCGTGTCAGCCCTTCATTTGTATAACTATTCCATTGCATGTGTGTGCACGCAATTTGTTTATCTGTTATTACCTAATTGATGAACATTTGGATTGCTTCCACCTCTTGGCTCACATGAATAGTATTGCTAAAAATATTTGTGTGATGCAAGGATTTGTTGGAGTATTCCCTGTACATTAATCGGGTAGATTAACCAGATAAACCCATTAAAAGACTGACAATTTCAAGAGCGTGTTTACCAAAATATTAAACTCGTAAGCTTATCCCATTATAACATGATTTTTGCTTAATTTTAATTTGAAATATGTTGCCTTTGATACTCCTCCTTGAATATTTTCATTTAGTTATTCAACACTCTAAAAGTGGGACATTTAAGAGAGAGTCTTCAAAGAAAATGTAGCATTGCTCCCCAAACTTACTTATTCAAAGACTCGCCCACTTTTTCTCACTTTGGTTCCTATTACCAATCTGTTGGATCCAATTTATATTTCTTGCAACCCAAAACATTGGAGCAAGGAAGCCAATGTTTGTTTGTCCTCCTAAATTACGAAATGTGTCAAGTAACTTTTCAAGACGGATGTTAGATTTTTCTTCCCCTAATGGCAAACTGGTCTTTTGACCTTTTAAGTGAAATAGAAAGTTATGCAAAACACTCTGTGAGGGTGATAGTCCATGAACTGTGGAATAGCCCACTCCAGACTAGAGGGGAAAAATAAAAGCTGGAATTTTGAAAGACGAATCAGAGATAGAGCCCACACTTGTTTAAGTTTCAGGGAAAATACTAGTGATGTAAAGTGTTGGGATTAATTGTAGATAGCTGTGAAAGCATGGGGGAGGAAACATGAAGGAAAGAAGGAGAAATGAGGAGGAGAGAGAGAGGGAAAGGGAGAGAGAGAATACGTACAGAATAAAGAGACCACTGAAATGTTCTGCAGGCCCACCTGGTGTTCCTCCCAGCGGTGGCTCAGCACAGAGTCTTGCGCGCAATGGAGAACAAGATGCGCACCTGGTTGCCATGGCGCTTGCAACGTCTTCCACCTCCAAGTCAACCCTCGCAACAGGCAGCGGCATGAATCTGGGAGTAGCTATCATGGACACTACTGCAAATTTTTTGCAACAATTTTAACAGCAGCAACGTTTATTATTTTTTTTTAAACTTCAAGCAAAGGCTGCATAAAGTTAAAAATTGTGCTACGTACATGCTACAAATTAGATTGATGAGAACAATGGGATTATTTTAAATAACAAAACAAATTGCAATGCGGCACCGGGGAAGAGGGTTGCAGGCTTGTACTGTTGGGGAAATTTCAAGGCTAATTTTGCTTAAAACCACAAAAGCAGCTAAGTAAAATTATGCACCTGTTAGCTAACACCACAAAACAGTTAAGCAAAATTATAAGCCTGTTGTAACTGTACTGCTTGTAAAAATTGCTGTTAATTGGTTAACTTTTGAATCCTATTGGTAATTGGTTAACCATTTATGCTTGTATGTTATTGGATAAGTCTAACCCCCCCAAAATATAAAACCTGACAAAAATGAGGAAGTGGGACTCAGAATTTGGACACTTGTCTCCTCTGGGCCCACTGGCGAGAATAAATGCTGACTCTCCAACTCTCTGGGGGCCGCTCGGTTATTTCTTTGGGACTGGTCACTGTAACACTTGCAGTAACAGTACAGGACATAGACTCCACCTTTCTCCCTCTTGTGCAGTGGCTTGTTTGAGAGTGTTAAATGCTGTTAGGAAAATTTGATTTGATGATTCACTAGGAGACTTAATAGAATCACGAGGAGACCTGATAATACGATTTTTTAAAGCATATTAGATTTCAATTTGCAGGCAACTCCCTGAATATCACTTAGCTTTATAAAGCAAATCAGATAATATTCTCAATTCTTTTAGATTTCTTGCTCTTATGGTACACTCAAAAATAAATATATGCAAGTATATGTATACATAAATAAATGAATATTCTTCCTTCCTTTGGTTTTTTTCTAACTTTCAAGGCTATGTTTTTCTGAAAAATTCTCATGCTGTATATATTAATATATGGTGCACAGAGCCACATGGGAGAGACACCAGACAGACCACAGCAGCAAAAGGCTTGCACTTAGGTTGCTTCTTTTATTGAGGTTTCCATGGGAAAAGCAAGGCAGGGCAAAGTGAATGGTTTAGGTTTGGCTTATTTGAATAATAATTCTGGCCGACTGTGGGCTATAGGGCTGGTCTCTAGTTTTCTGGTACCTGGCCCTGAGCTAATTAAGGCAGAGGAATATTTCCTCCTGGGATATGAGGGTCCATAGAGGGGTGTCATTCTGGACTTGTTAGTTTGCACATCAAAGGCAAGTTCCAGGCTGAAACCTTTGCAATATCTAAGAATAAGCCTGCCCCAGGAGGGGCTGTATCTCCCCAGACAGAAAAACATATTTACACTATCAATAGAAAAACCATTTTTTAAAATTATAATACAATGGGCTTCATTTATATCCTTCATTTCTCAGTAAGACCCCATTGATAAATGGTACTGTTAACCTGAAACAATTGAAAGATCAGAATCCAGTTTTAAAGAGTTTATTCAAGCAAAAAGCAGGGCATAGCCTTTTGGGACAGAGACTCCAAAGAAATGGAGTCCGTGCTCTTTCTTATGTTGGCAGAAAACAAAGAAATTTAACAGGATAACAACATTTTCTGTACAAGGCTCATTTATGAGTGACAACAATTTGACTAATAACATTTTTTCTTTTTCATATTTCTTGTTTTTATTTTCTTTCCAATTTATAAGAGTGTATTTAACATTCCGTCTTAAGACAATGCGATAGTCATGAAGACTTTGCATGAGAGAGGGGTCTTCCCTGGCACCCTCTGGTCATGTACGACATTTTACACAGTGCAGGCAAGGAACAGCACTAGAGTATAATCAGAAACAAAGGTTACAGCTGCGTCTTGTGTGACTCAGGCCCCATAGTCACATTCCTTAACGGCTCAAAATAACTTAGAGTTCCAACAGCTTTGATTTTTAATTACTTATTTTTACAACATAATGTCACCAACTCTATTCTTTGCCACTGTTAAGTCAGTTTGTTATATTGCAGACCTTGCACAGAGAGATGGACCCATGGACCAGGGCGGGACATCGTACTGAGAGAGGAGGAAAGTGGCTGTAAACAGAAGTAGTGAGTAGGTGGGAAGAACATCAATCGAGCAGAGACCAGTCTGCACTGAACACACCCTTGATTCTGGTCCTCGGGGCATTTGAGAAGTATAACACAACAGTCTTGCCATTAGTATGCAAAGGAAATAATAATCGGTATACACCCTTGTTGGGGAAATACATAACTTCCTGGGTCCAGATGAAAGAAGGTTGAGGACCCAGATATCAAGCAATAGAAGAGGACCTCCCTTCATGGTGGCCGTGTCTGGGGTACAGATTTAATGGGTTAGCCCAAGGTCCATTTTAGTCATTATATAAATAAAACATATCAAGTGTCTGGAAGTTAAAAACAAATGAGCAAGCCAAGAAGATTGATATGGAGTGAGAGAAAGAATTTGGACTCTGTAGAACTGTCAGTAGAATTTTGGGTTCCTTCTAACATTGCGGGGTGGACTATGGAGCCCCAAAACTTTTTATATTGGTTGGTGCACTTTAGAATAAAAGCTTTTTTCACTGTTTTTTTTATACTCCTTACTTGATTTTTTTTTATTTCAGCGTATTATGGGGGTACAAATGTTTATATTGCCTTTGCCTTACTTAATTTTTTGACAAACACAATAGGTGTTTCAATTTCAATCAGTATCTTTCAATGCTGATCCCAGACAAATAAACTAACTCACCCCACCTTTTCCATATATGCTGGGACAGTCCATATTTTGTTAATCTATGATTCCTTTTGTGTAACACCAACTCTTTGAATGCCTGTGAAATGGAGAAGTGAATGGTCAGTCCTATCTCAGTCCGGCTATGTATCTGCTTCCTGTCTTCCTCAGTCATACACAGAAGCAAAACAAAACTCCTACTGATCCTGCAAAATTATCTTTTGATAAATCTATGCTCCTTGAGAGCATGTTCAATTTTTTATATAATTTTTGGAAACAACAACAAGATTCCATATACTTCATTTCAGCACTCAAGCAATAATGAAACATTGGTGGCTATTCCATGATTTATTCAGTAATCAACCCCTCAATTTTATTTATATATAACTTTAGTTACATACATTATTATAATTATGTATATATAATTTAAAGCAGAACCACTCAACTTTTGCAATATTGATATTGGAGGCACTGAGATTCTCTGCTGTAGAAGGCTACACTTGTTTTCATTTACTTACACAACTGATGTTTGGTGGCTATAAATATTCTGATCCATAAATGTCCAAATATTTACCCCAAGGTCACTGTTTTTGCCACATTATAAGAGAAATTGGAAATGTTTGCCTTTTTTTTTTTTCATTGTGATATCACAGCTGCTAAAAATATCAGACTGGTGTTAGAAGTTGGCCAAACATACATTAAATAAACATGTGCATTTTGAAAACATGGTCTTTGAGCCACGCGAGTGCTGTGATGAAAACAGGGCTTTCTGTTTCTGAGGCATTCTGCAGCGTACAAATGGATCTCATTTCTCTCATCTCACTGAATTTTTATTATCATCCTGTTGGGCAGGTGTAACACTGTAGCTCACAGATGATGGAATGGAAACCAAGAGAATTTAAGTGCCATGTCCAAATTCACAGCCACTAAGAGAAGAAACCAGAACCTAAACTGAAATATTTTTTTTACGTCAAATGCTATGTTCTTTCCCCTTTGGGAAATGTGCTTATTCAAATCATAGTAATTCAATTTAAAAACCACTGATGAATACAACAAATACTGAAACAAGAAGCATTTTTAAACAGATTTTTTGCAGCCTCTGCTCAAATGCCAACAGCATTACTGCTCTGAAAATTTAAGGATGTGCTATCCCTTAATCACTAGTATTCCTTTTGCTTCCTTTAAAATTTGGAAGACTTTGATTTTGTTGAGTTAAGAGAAAGAAAAATAAAAGCAGTGAGGTATGGCAGCACCAAGTAGAATCCAAATAATAATCGACATTGTAAGAATATAAAATCCCTCTCTTACAATTACTTCAGTACAATTTTAGAAAGTGCTGCAGTTGTTTTAAAAGTTTGGAGCCTTAAAGAGTCAATTATTTTTTAAAGGAAGACATCTTTTGGGAATTTAATCAAACAAGAAAAACACATTTGATAAAGTTGTTTGTCTCTGATAATCTATATTTTTTGGACAATTTTTCATATTTTATAATATCAGAGTACCTCCCCTACTTCTTCACTCAACCAGCCCTTAAAACTCAGTGACCACAATATAGCCACTGCTCCAATCGAAGGCAGAGCCACGTACACTTGAGAGAACTGACTGCCTCAAGACACCCAAGCTGTCAAACACGAAGTCTCCCATGACACCATTATTCCAAGGTCTAGTGGAAACCATTGTAAAGGAGCTGAGAGAGTAGGAAGCCAGTATGTCAGTTAGGAATCACAAAATTACTATCTCATTTGGGAAGTATTTCAGCCAATTTTCTTCTACTGTAACAGAATACCATAGACTGGGTAATTTTGAAAGAACAGAAGCTTATTTGGCTCATGGCACTAGAGGCTGGGAAGTCCAAGAGCATAGCGCCAGCTCTGGTAGGAGCTTTCATGCTGTGCCACTCCACGGCAGAAGGGAAGTGAAAACAAGGGCATGAGAAACAGAGAAAACTGGGCTGAACTCTCATCTCTTCCACCAAGAACGCACTCCTGCAATAATGTACTTTGATCCATTTTCATGACCTAATCACCTCTTAAAGGCCCTACCTCCCGTTGCATTGGCAATTAAATTTCAACATGAGTTTTGGTGGGAACATTGAAACCACAGCAGAAGTTAAGTTACATTAAAACAGAGCCTTTCTGGTTTGTATTTTCTTGCATTTTTCAGGGTCGTTTCTCATCACAAATTCAAGAAAATGTATATGTTCTATATGGTGGACATTCGTTTTAGGGGAAGAAGCCCAGCTGGAAAAGAGTGTATGTACGTAAATCAATAAATGTTTAAGTATCTCTGCTTCCCTTTGTGGGAGTGAAGGCAAAATTTACCCTGAGTCCTTGGAAGTTTTGCAGAAAAATCAACTCACAATAAAGCAAATTAATAAAGGAAAAGACATCAAATTTATTTAATGTAAAGACACAGGAACCCCCAGAAAATGAGGGTTCAGCTCCTCAATGGGGTTCAGGAGCTTGCAAGCCACTCTGGTAAAATGGGTTGAAGGAGGGGGGAAAGAGGAATTCTGCCCAGGGTCAACAGAGGACCACCAGGGAGGATGAATGGATGGGGAATGAACATTAAATAGTTTCCCTTTGGAATTTAAATGAGTCTGAGAGACAGAACATTATCTCCTCAAAGAGTCTATTCAGGTGTGATGACACCTGGCCTTACAGGGAGGGAAAGAAAGTGATAATTGCTCTCTTAGGTGGGTCCACATCTCAAACAGATAAAGAAGCTTCAATGACTTCAGGAGAGTCAATGGTGGCCCTGGTGGGGGATGATCAGAGAGACCTTGAGGATGCTTCAGCCAGTCCAGAAGGTGAAAATGTCGTATTTTGGGGTGAAAACATTTCTAATTTCCTTCACAGTCCAGTAAGTAGAAATGAGAATGAGTCAAACCTTATGTATCTTCCAAAGATTCTTGAAACAATCTTCTCAAATCATCTCATTGAGCTAGTTCTGCTCTGGAATCCACGGTTTACCAAAACAATGTCTCTGCCGGGTCCAATGCACTCTAGTGCTAAGCATTATCTTGCCTCATTTTGCAAATGAGTAAGGTCACATTTTCTCAACATAGACAGAAGCCTTCACGCAGACGCAATGGGTGAAATCTCAGAGCCAAAGTCCACAGAAGATCAAAGAAAACAATCAAGATGTGTCAAAGCAAGGACCACCACAACACTTTCTTAAACATCACAGGCTAGTAAATTCCTAGTATGTGGCAAGATCTTGTTGCAAGCTCTATTGCTACATAACAAAAAATATCACCACAACCCATAGCTTAAAAACAAAACCAAAAAATATTACTCCATGGTTTCTGCGTGTCCAAAATTGGATCCTTTGTCCGAGCACAGTAGCTCATGCCTGTAATCCTAGCTCTCTGGGAGGCCGAGGTGGGCGGATTGTTTGAGCTCAGGAGTTCAAAACCAGCCTGAGAAAGAGTGAGACCCCGTCTCTACTAAAAATAGAAAGAAATTAATTGTACAACTAAAAATATATAGAAAAAAATTAACCGGGCATGGTGGCGCATGCCTGTAGTCCCAGCTACTCGGGAGGCTGAGGCAGGAGGATCGCTTGAGCCCAGGAGTTTGAGGTTGCTGTGAGCTACGATGACACCACTGCACTCTAGCCCGGGCAACACAGTGAGACTCTGTCTCAAAAAAAAAAAAAAAATTGAATCCTTTGCTCAGAATCCAATCAGGCTGAAATCAAGGTGTCTGCCAGGGCTGAGGTTTTATCTGAGGCTCAACTGGGGAAGAATCTGTTTTGAAGCTCAATGAAGTTATCATCAGAATTTATTTATTCCTGGCTGTAGGACTGAGGTTTCCCTTTTCCTACCAGCTGTCCGCCAGGGACCCTTCTCAGCAACTAATGGCCAGTTTCAGTTCTATTTCAATTGCTCCCCATAGGCAATTCAGAGCATGGCTTTTCTCCTTCTTACATGTCAGCAGAAAAGTCTTTTTTGAAGATCTTTTGAAGATGCCTCTGATAAATCAGATCATGAAGATAACTTCCCTTTTGATTGTCTCAAAGTCAACCATTAGTAGCCTAATCGTAGAATTGACATTCTGTGCATAGGTCCCATACACTCATAAAGGCAGGATGAGATACAGGGTATGTGTACTAAGAGCCTGTATCTTGGGGAAAATCTTAGACTCCTGCTACCATGAATCTCAAGACAGATTTTCCCAGATAATGCTATAAAAAGAACTGCATCTCATACAGTGAGAGATAATGTTTATCAATATCCATCAAGATGGGTTTTTTGTTGATGGTTTATTTTAAACAAGGGGAGAAAATAGCTTATTTTTCAACCTAACAACTTCTGAGGAGATTCATGAAACAATATTTATAAAGTGATTTTCTTTTCTGGATGAGAAAACACCCAAAATAAGAAATATTTTGAAAAATATTTTGAAAGGTAATAAGGTCAAGATATTTTATAACTCTCTCAGAAGGCAAGTTTTTAGTTTAAAAAGATGGTGCTAGAATAGCATAGTGTGCTACAAAATGATGTTTCTTTTGTGACCAATTCTACCATCTCACCAAAGTTTTTATTTTTGCAAATTTTACTAAAAAAGTATTCTTTTCACATAAATATTTCCATAGTCTCAT
Organism: Avahi laniger; assembly: GCA_963575035.1. Lineage (NCBI taxonomy): Eukaryota > Metazoa > Chordata > Mammalia > Primates > Indriidae > Avahi > Avahi laniger. Next base: position 5,924 of record CAUYSK010103237.1, on the reverse strand, counting down.
TGTAATTTGTATAGCTTCAAATAATCATTCAGTGTCTATGTACATTCTATGTTTAAAGGAATCACATGTTTTGTAAGTTTTATAGTACGCTTCTGACAAATTTGTCCTTTCTCTTTCGGACTATGGTGTCTGTCATATTGTCTCATGATGCTTTGCCACAGAGGTGCCATTTTTATCAAACCGTGAGGTCTGTGTTCCCGCCCTCACAATTCTTCCTTCCACATTCACCATCGTGTAGACCAGCTGCAACCTGGCTGTGCTGCAAAATGGTGCCAGCCCTTGGGAAGACAGTTTGTCAGTTTCCCATAAAGCGAATTACAGGTGTGACACTAACAATCTCACGCCTAGGTGTTTGCCCAAGTGAAATAAAAATCTCCACTCCCACAAAAACCCATGCACAGATACAGATAGCAGCATTACTCACGGTAGCCTACATCTGGAAACTAGCCAACCTTCCATCAGCCAGTGGATGGATAAGAAAATAAGAGCACATCTATACTATGATAAGCTGCACCAATAAAAAAGAAACAAAAATAGGAATATGCACAAAAAGAATAAATCTCAAAAGCCCCACACTTTAGGAGAGAAGCAGAACAACAAAGAATATTCACCATACAATTTCACTTATATAAAATTCTAGTGAAGGCAAAACCGTGGTAACAGAGATCATATATGTAGTTGCCTGGGGCTGGCAGTCAGGATTGAAGGTTGACTGCAAAGTAAAGTGACGGGAACACAATTTTTTTAAGGAGTAAAGTCTGCTTGACATCTTAACTGTGGTGGTCTTGACATGATTGCATGCATTACCAAAATCATTGCATGATTTTGCATGATTTTGCATGATTTGCATAGCTTCAAATAATCATTCAGTGTCTATGTACATTCTATGTTTAAAGGAATCACAATTGTGATTCATGCATTGAATCACATGATGCATGTTTCATGCATCATTAAAAATGCATGAATATTATTGCAAATATGTTTGACCTCAACATAGCTCAAAGAGAAAAACCAAAAAAAAAGTATCTTAGAAGCATTTTCCTCTGCTCTGAATCTTAATCTTCACTGCGTTAGAGTTACTATGATAAACCCATTTTCACTGATGAGTTACGGGTGTGCTGGCTAATATATAATGTCAAAGGAGGCATCTGGAAACTCTTTTCTTTCCTTTATACGAGGTTTCCCAATGACGCTCATCCCTGCAACCTGGAAACTCCACTTAGGAGAACTGTAAGAGCACAGAAGTGTGGTCGTTGGCATGCTTTGAGCAATACCACAGGAAGGCAAAACACTCTCATGAACCTATGGCACATCTTGGCTTGCTGGGAGGAAATCTGTAGTCCAAGACTTCATTAGGAAACTGATATTTTCCATGCAAAGAAAGAACAGAATCAACAATAAGGAGAAAAATCCCAAAGCAAAGAATGAACCCAAGTGGGGAAGTGATGGAGTCCTCGCGATTCACAGATCGTGGAGCTCAACTTTGACACAAAAAGGAAGTCAGTAGGATGCGGAGATAGACCGACGCATCCACACTTCCAAGGAAAGACACTGCTTATAAATAATAACGCAGCCTCTGTTCCCCATCTCAACACACCAATAGCCTTCCCACTGTATCGCTCGTGGCAGTTGAGCTAAGATCACTGCAGTTCCTTCTCGGAGCAGACCGATGCTGCCTCGCTGTGGTTTTTCAACTGTCCTTTAGGGGGTCGAGAAGTATCTCAGAGGCAAATAAGAAATGAAACAAACAAACTACAATCGGGCCATCGTATAACACATGACGTGCCCACCTGCGTTAAAACACACATTCTCCTCTCAGGTCTGCAAACGCATCCCCGTAACCATGACTACCTCCTCAGCCCCAGTCCAACGAGTTGCTGCTTTAGAACTCGTTAAATATCTCAGCGATGCCAGTTCGTGCTGACTACAGAAGTTGTCTGTTTAACTATTTGTCTCGCTGGCACGGGTCGAAATTTCTGTTTGCCTGCTCTTAGCCATGGTGGCAAGAGTCCAACAAATGTTTGTTGAATGAATAGATGAACATTTACGGGAGAGATTCCTCGAGAGCAAAGAAGGCAGTACATTTGCATGAGTTTGCTGTGGCTGGTGTCGCAAATGACAACTCAGTCGCAGGCTTAAATCAACACACTTTTTTTTCTTTAATGTTATGGTTCTAGAGGTCAGAAGTCTCCGTGGGATAAAATGCATGTGTGGGCAGTGCAGAGTTCCTTCTGGAGGATCTACGGAGTATCCCTTGCCTTGCCTTTTACAGCTTCCAGGGGTGGCTGCATCCCTCGGCTTTTGTATCCTTGTTGTATCTTCAAACAGCATCACTCCATCTCTGTCTCTGTCCTCACATCTCCTTCTCTGACCCTCCTGCTGTCCTAGTATTAGGACAATTTTAATGACATTGGACTCACCTGGATAACCCAGCGTCATCTCTCATCTCAATATCCTGAGCTTGCCACGTGTGGTGGCTCACACCTGTGATCCTAGCTCTCTGGGAGACTGAGGTGGGAGGATTGCTCGAGGCCAGGAGTTTGAGACCAGTCTGAGCAAGAGTGAGAATCTCGTCTCTACTGAAAATAGACAAATTAGCCAGGCGTGGTGGCCGCACCTGTATTCCCAGCTACTTGGGAGGCTGAGGCAGGAGGATCACTGAAGCCCAGGAATTTGAGGTTGCTGTGAGCTACGATGATGCCACTGCTCTCTAGACTGGGTGACAGAGTGAAATCCTTTCTCAAAAAAAAAAAAAAAATCCTGAACTTAATGCCATTTGCAAAGTCCTTTTTGCCATGAAAGCTCACATAGTCACAGGGTCTGCGGATTAAACGTGGACAACTCTGAGAGTGCACGTGATTCAGCCAACCATGGGGTTTGTCTTTGAAGCTTCTGTACCTCAAATAAGTTAGGTGCTCAACAGATACTGAAGGATGAATAAGAAACTCTAAATACTTTTTTAAAAAAATTTATTCCCCCATTTAGGATTTGCTTAGTTGACCTTCTGGGATAAATGTCTCATAGCAGGAGTCTTCATGGGTAGAGGAACTCACGCTCGTCTAAACCAGGTGTGCACAATGTGGATATCCAAGTTAATGCCTTATTTGCAATTAAAGCACAGGAGCAAGAGGTGCCTTTGTGTTCCCTAGAATCAGGAATAATGCTATGAAAATAAATAATAATATAATAGTATAATTGGTAAATAATAATTGTCAGTGATTTAGCAATCCTCGTTCACTTAGATTCTAAAATAATATACAATAATGGAATTACAGAAAAATCCTCTATAGATTATATGTTATATATTATATATTAAGTTTATGGCATGTGATCGGCTTCACCTAAAATGTGGTTTCCTGACATAGATAATAATAACAAATAAGGAGAAAAATAGCCAATACGTACATATATATATATAAGAATTATTTATTTTTTTAGAGATAGGGTCTCACTCTGTTGTTCAGCCTGGAGTGCAGTGGCATGATCATAGTTCACTATAACCTCAAAATTTTGGGCTCAAGTGATTCTCCCATTTCACCGTCCTGAGTAGCCAGAACTACAGGTGTGCACTACTGCCTGACTAATTTTTTATTGTTGTCATTGAGTCAGGGTCTTCCTATGTTGTCCAGGCTGGTCTCAAACTCCTGGTGTCAAGCCATCCTCCTCTCTTGGCCTCCAAGCCTATATATATTTTTATATTATGCATTACATATACAGTTTAGAGCATGTGCTCTCACAAAGAATTTGTTGTAAACATGTGGTTTTTGGTCATATACCTTTTTCTCTCATATATTACCCTTTTTCTTTCAAATAAACAAGTCTCTGATGTTGAATCTGATCATCTGGGAATAAAATACAAACAGTGTAAGATTGTTTCTTTTAATTTATATTAAAAATAATAAATCTTACATGCTTGCATGTATAAATTTCTCTCTTCAGCTTATAAAAATCTAGTTTTATATGTGACATAAATACAGTTTTTCCTATAAAGTTTTATGCAAACGTTTATCCTACTACTTGAAATGCATCAAGAAGGCAAACAGAAAAAAATCTGTTGTTGAGAATATACCCTAATCTTCTTATTCATATAAGATATAACCATGATAGCCTCTTTTTTCTTATTATTTCATTCTGATGCCACTTGTGATCACTATAATAGAATAAAATCAGTGTACTCTTACCGATAGCAGAATTTGAGGTACTTAACATCTATGTCTGAGTGATATCCTGTAGATAACTTCATGTACCGTTCAAAAATGTGAACTCTTGAAGTCTGATAAATTCTGATTGGGCCCCTCAGTAGGCGTATGAACTTGAGAAAGTTTACGAACAGCAGTGTGAGTTGACTTTCGTATCTGTTAGATGTAAATGATATTGCATCTGTCGTACCATTGAATAGGGCAAGAGGAACCGTGTGACTGCAGCATCTTGAATGTTGTTCCTGTGTTTATTGCCAGATCTGAGGGAGACCTCAGCCAGCTGAAGCACAGGAGAGAATTGCTCAATTGCCCAGTAGGACAGAAGGTTCGGATGAACTGTTTGAATTCACCACGACGCCACACACCTCCTCATCAGTAACAGTGTCGGACACCTGACGCCAGCCAAAGACGACAGCAAAACCTATGAACCAGCAATCTATTTATAGCTTCTAAGACTTATTCTGCAAAGTTAAGAGAACAGTTTTATGCCACAAACATGCAGGTGAGTAAAGGTCTTAACATATGGAAGATGCCTGACACGTCAAGGAAGCCTGGTAAATATTACCTTTCTCTCCATTGATTTGATTCTTAGCCCTCGTTAGGGTCAGGGACCCCCCAAAAAAGGGGGTCCCTCGAACATCTCAGAGTCAAGGGAGGCTGTGTACACATATGGCATATTTGTAGCCTCTTACGACCTTTGATGTCTAATAAAAGTTCTTATCCAGGAGTATAGACTAGATTATCAAACGCCTAGGATTTTGTGGCATGCATTTTGTCATTTTTGTCTACCTTTTCCAAGTCCATCTAACATCCATAAACTTATTTCAATGTTTCGTCTTTCTAATTTATTTAACAGAGTCACCCCAAAATGATCTCCTGTGAAAAAGATTCTGTGTATTAACTAAGTCTGAAAAACATGGACGTTAACATTCCTTGATGAGGCAGCTATAAGCATGTTGGGTACCTTTTGTTTTTAATTAACCAAAACTATTACAGATGTTAAGACATGAACATCTCTTTAAAAGTTAGCATTTTTTAACCGTTGTTTTGAAGGGTATAACTAATTTATTTCTCCACTTTTTCATGGTTTAGACACCTCAATAAGAAAAAAATTCCGCATGTTGCTATCTTCTACATCCTGTGAAAAATACCGGCTTACTGACCTTTCCAAACAGCTACATGTTGATCGTGCCAACACATTTCAAAGAGGCGGTTTGCAACAAACAGTGGCTTTCCTGTAATAGCTGACCTCCGGGAAGTTTTCTGAATGTCTTGGTCTCATGTTTGGGATAAATTCAAGTTCCCAGCCGCCAGACAACAGCCTACTGAAAAGGTCAGAAAAGCGCATTATGCTCTCGCCAGAGCTTGCGGCATGTCTGTGACCACTTCAAGAAAACACGACATCATATTTATGGCTCCAAACTGCGGAACTTGTGGCTACAATACAAAAACGTCAACCCGAATTTACTCGTCTAAGTAAACATGTCAGTCTTGTAGTAAGTGTCAAGTTCTGGGCCCAGAAGCACACACCCAGTCTGCAAATGGTGCAGGTAAGAAATCACGGGTTGCAGTTTGTGCCTGGCTGTCAGGCACCGTCATTCTTCGGGACTCTGTCACTCAACGACATCGTCATCCAAACAGATGTTCTGTGTCATCACTCTGGGAACCACATACAACAAAACAGCCTGGCACACTCTGTATCAGTTTCCTAGAGTTGCTGTAAAC
>CAUYSK010103236.1:0-12847 GCA_963575035.1 Avahi laniger | reverse complement strand
AGTCTCACTCTGTTGCCCGGGGTAGAGTGCCGTGGCGTCAGCCTAGCTCACAGCAACCTCAAACTCCTGGGCTCAAGCGATCCTACTGCCTCAGCCTCCCGAGTAGCTGGGACTACAGGCATGTGCCACCATGCCCAGCTAATATTTTCTATATATTTTTAGGTGTCCAATTAATTTCTTTCTGTTTTTAGTAGAGATGGAGTCTCGCTCTTGCTCAGGCTGGTCTCGAACTCCTGAGCTCAAATGATCTGCCCGCCTCGGCCTCCCAGAGTGCTGGGATTACAGGCGTGAGCCACCGTGCCTGGCCTCACCATCTTTTAATGTGCTGAGTTCTTAACACAGCCTGCTTTCTTGCTTCCTTCTGCCCAGCATGTTATTTTTTACATTCCTTTGGTTAATTCTTTCTTATTGTTGATATATCAACTCCATTTTCATTTCTTAGGAGAAGCCTTTCCTGATTCTTCAGAGTAAGTTAGATTTCTTCTGTTAGTGGCTCACAAAATACCCAGGATTTTTCCTTTGTAGCTGTCATAATTTGTAGACATATATTTATTTATATAGTTCTTTAATTCATATCTGTCTCTTTTCATCAGACTCCATGGGGCAGGCTCAGTATCTTTGTCCCCAGCACACAGTGCAGTGAGTAGTCAGTACATGCAAGATGTTGTCTTTCTCAGCCCTTGCCCTCTTACTGGCATCTCACAAGCACCTGAGATATATAGGCCAGGAGAATAAGGTCCTGACCCAGGTATCTAACTTACGCTTTCTTCCCAGACCATGAGTTTGGATTTCTCTCATACTGAGAGATATGATGATGATATCATATCTAAAGATAAATTTCTTTCAGGTCACAGGGGCATTATTAGAGGAGTGATAGAGTATGATAGAGCAAGGTGAGCGCTCTTGATCCTGTCGGCTGAATTTACCAAAGAGCCACTTCAGACTTTGGCTTGCTTCTTTCTGGGAGATGGCCAGCCTTGCATTTGTTGGGTATGTGGAGTTAACTTGAAGTAGAATTTCATTGGCTTTCTGAAGGATCATGGCTCTTTTCATTGGTTTGGCAGAATTCTCTGTTGTCTCACTGAGTATTGGCTTACCAAAAGTCAGGTCCCAACTTACGAGTGTGAATGTATGATTTGGAATGGCTAGTGTCTTAGTTGTGGACAAGAGAATCCACTCTGGCTGGTGTAAATAGTAAGAGGTATTGGTTAGCATTTAGAATTTTTGCATAAGCCAGGCAACTAAGCTTGGATCTGACACAGGCAGAAGCAATGCAACCAGGAGAAATACTCAGTGACACCAAAGGACTGTTTGGGCAGAAGGCCATGCCTGCAGCCACCTGCTTTGAAGTTAGAATCAGACAGCAGAACCTCTGGAGCTTCTGTTACGTTGCTGCAGAAAAACCATATGCCTCTGTGACTGTGTTTGACATCAGAGCTCTGTGGCTTCCGAATTCCAGTGTGTTACTTTAGCCTTTGAAGTCTTGCACAGTCTTTCTATTAATACTTGCTTAGTAGAAACTGCATCCCATGTGGTACCTTAGCTGCAAGGGAGTCCAAGAAATACAGTCTCTAACAATCTGTTCTAGCGTGCAAGAAAGTGTGCTGGAACTTGGTGTTATGTGAGCTGGTCTGCCTTGTGTGCCGTAGCAGCTTAAAGGCTGACCTTTCCAGACAGACTTCATTTGCCAGTAAATGTTTTATTTGAATCTAGGGCAAATGATCAAGCTTGATACTACATATTAAGAAGTTACTATGGGAACATATAACATGATAGTCATGATGTTCCTTTAGATTTTCAAGTGGTGTATTTTGCCTTTGCTGAATTGTGTACTTTATGGATCTTTCTTGCTTTGCATAATATCTATACACTTGCATGTTCAAGCATACATTTACATGTTCATTTGTGGAATATTATTTTTGAGAGCACCAAGTGTGGGCTGTCCTATACTGTGCTAGGACCTAGTAATATAAAGTAGCCTCCCTGTGATCAGGGAGCTCACAAACTTGGTGTGGCAATGTTTTTCAATAGAAGTGTGCATTAAAGTCAACTTGTAAAGTTAAAAGATACAAGTGCACACCCCAAATTTATATGTGCAATATCTGCCATACCCACCAACATGAAGGTCCCAAATGAGGCTGCATTTTAAGCAAACTTTCCTGTTGACTCTTAAGCATTCTTCTTGGCAAAGAACCACTAGGTCCGGTGGGGCAGTAATAACTGATTTGTATTATCACTGTTGAAAACTTTGGACTATGTTTAAATTTACAAGAGTTATTTCCTGTTTTGTTCATTTACTTTAAAAAGTTTTAAAAAATGCACACTTATTTTACAGGGGCAGAGTTACCAGGGCAAGTTATTTCCATGGCAGCTTCTACTCTAGCAAACTTGGCCATCTCTATCACAGGGTATGAATCCAGCAGTGAAGACCAGCCTTCGACTCAGCCCGCAGGTGACTGATGTTACAATGACATTCAAGGTTATTCTGGAAAATGAATACGAATAGAATATAGAATTGAGAAGGCCACTAGCATCACAGAATGCTGTTTACTCTTGTCCTTCATTTTTCTCTCTGATTCCTATTTTTATACCTTTTTCTCTCTCATCTGTGTTCTCAGATATCACTTTTTTTATATTTAATTATTTACCTTCTTAAGTTTCTTATCTTGGTTCTTCATTCTTTCCTTTTAATGCTCATGTTTTCTTTTGTTGTTCTTTCTCACTTTCCTTTCATGTTGTTTTCCTTTTCTCAGTCGCCATTTACCTTTCTCACATCTCCCCCACTTTATGCTTTCCTTGTCTTGGTTTCTTATTTTCTATTTCTTTTTCCACAGCTGTCAGTTCTCCTCTATTGTTTTATTTTGCTCTGTCTCCTGATGTTGCTTTTTCTTTTGTTCTCTTTCTCCAGCTCTTTTTCTTGTGGTGTTGGGGGTTCTACTTTCCATCTTCCAGTCATCCATTTCTCTGGCATTCTTCCTCTAAAAGAAAGCCTCATGGTTGTTAACATATTGGCCGTTTCCTCTAAAACAGACCCCTCTGGTGGTTTTGGACTCATCGTTCTGTGTGGCCTGTTTTCTGGAGATGCAGACGCCTGTGGGATTCCGCTGGTAGATTTATACCTGTGCTAGGATTGCGCGGCACTCTCACAGGGTTCAGGAATGTAAAAGGCCATTTTGGTCTGTGCTCAGAGGCCCGTTAGTACCAGAGGTATTTGGAGTTGGGGAATATTTATAGTGAGTTCTTCTCGAAGAATGTCTGGAAGGAAAGGATCAGCTAAAACAAAGGCATTTGGGGTAGTAGGGACACTTTTCTTGTGTATTGAATCATGTTTCCAAAGTGGAGAGAGCATGTTTTGGTTATGGACTTATTATTATCCTTCCAAATATCTGCCACACCCACCAACATGAAGTTTCCAGATTAGAAAGTGAGAGAACAAAGTCAAACGAAAGCATAATATGACTAGCTCGGGCTTTAGTCTTAAACCTCAGGGTAGAAAATTAGTTCTAGTGAGGTAAGCTGACTTAACCATGGTAATCTCAGTAGTAAAAATTCATTTATAGCTCAACATTTAACATTAAAAACACTAAGGAAGCTATGATGACTCTGGGCTACTATGTGGTTGCTTATGAAAATTATAAAATAACAGGGAAGTCATTCATTCAACAAATATTTAGTGAGCACCTAGCATATTCTACGTGCTAGCAGTTCAGTGGAGACAGGCAAGGTCTTAGCTCCTGTGGAGGTGACATTCAGCTGAAAGGAGAAAATGAGAAAGGGTAAGCAGAACATGATAAAGAGTACATAGAAAATAGGAAAGGGTAAGTAGGACATGATACAACTATGTAGTAAAACCATGAAGCAAGTAGGAGTTTGGGATCATGAGTGTTCTTGTGTCTTCTCTTTTTTCTTGATGTTATGAAATATGATGTACTTTTGTAGTTTTCTTTTTAGTGGAAGTCAAAATGCAAGTTTTAGGATCTTAACTTCCATCATTATGGTGCATATAGTATAATATTACTTCACGAGTTTTATGGGTTCTGATGTATATGCTATGTCTTATTAAAACTAGGAAATAGAAATAATAGATCCCTATTGTAAAATGTAACATAGTAGTTGCATTGTTAGAAAATAGTGACTTATATGAAATAATCCAATATGGCTTCTTTTATTTGAAAATTCCTCACCCCAGCAGTCATTGTTTTATATTTTGTTCAGAGAAAAAGACATCTTTGAAAGCCCTGGATTCTTTTTTTTTTTTGAGTCTTCCAACAGTTTATTAGAAAGAATGTAAACATTTAAAAAAAAATCCCCACTGTCATAAACATAAATTGAGGTTTTCAGCCCTGGTATAAGCTGAATCAAAAAAAAAAAAAAAGAAATAAAAAACCCAATAGTGTATTAACATTTTTCACTCATTTGCCATTCTGACAGTGCAAATACAAATCTGGTCTAAATGTACAGATTCTCAAGCAATGACGTGCAACTTTCTTCGGTCCTCTATGCTAAGAGATGTAAAAGCTTAAGGGCCAAACAATACCAAATGTATAGGCTTCAAAAACCGTCTAAGTTAGGGCATTCACTAGTTTTAGCTAAGATGTATCTGGAACACTGACAAGTGATTACTTACATACAACAATGTAAAGTAAATTTTTTGAAAAATAAACTTCAGTGGAACAATCCTGAAGGACAGCCCTGGATTCTCATAAGGTCAGATGATTCCATTTTAGGTGAAATGACACTGAAAAGCCTTATTGTGTCAGAAATATATATAAATTCTAAAGTTATACTGAAAAAGATAGAATTTTTAAATATAGAAATTCTAGTATATGTTAATGTTTGTTGCTTTATATGATTTGAATAATTTTTATGGGATAATTATAATTCTCAGCCACTTTGTCATGTATTTTGTTTCAATGATAGGTATATACTAGTCATAAAAATCTTGTACACTGTAAAATATAAAAAGCAAATCATTGTCTGTCTCCCAACCCTACCCCGTAACAAACTTAATCTCTCTAGATTCAAGCACCCTCAGCATTGTAATTCTCCACATGGTTTTCAGTGCATATGCCAGCACATATACAAATCCTTTTGTCTTTTTTAACCTGATATAATCAAATCATACATGCTATCAGAGTACACTTTGAAGCCTTAAAGTAGAGTAGTCTGAGAAATTGCTCTGGATTACTGTTTCCTCCTGTGGACTAATACGGTGTATGGTTTTCTCCTTTCCCTCTTCAGAAACCACAGACAGGGGAGAACCTCCTCCAACATTGCCCTCCTCCCCTTCACCCACTCTGGGCAGACAAAGGCCTGAAATCGGAACGTTTCTTAGAAAGAAGAAAACTAGTGATATCTACTTCGTGTCTCTCGTTTGGGCCATCGTAATCGTCCAGATCTGGTTGAACCTGTGGATTGTGCAGTTGCTGCCAGTGCCTGTTGCAGGTTATTATCTGGTTAATTATGATCTTGTCTCATCTTTGAAGACTTTTTTTTTCTTACTTTGCTGTCATATTTTAATATTTGAGATAATATTTCTATATTTATAAATAGAGCAGTCTTTTATTAGCATTTAAATAATGAACAAACAATTTTGGGAATTTATTACTTTAATGCTTCTTTAATATTTTACTTTTTTTTTTTTTTTTTGAGACAGAGTCTCATTCTGTTACACTGGCTAAAGTGCAGTGGGGTCATCATAGCTCGCAGCAGCCGCAAACTCCTGGGTTCCAAGTGATCCTCCTGCCTCAGTCTCCTTGAGTAGCTGGGACTACAGGTGCACGCCACCACACCTGGCTAATCTTTTCTGTTTTTGGTAGAGATGGGGTCTCACTCTTGCTTGGGCTGGTCTCGAACCCCTTAACTCAAGCAATCCTCCTGCCTGAGCCTCCCAGAGTGCTAGGACTATAGGTGTGAGCCACTGTGCCCTGGCAATATTTTACTTTTAAGCTCAAAAATGTATTTAGCCTCATATGATTTCATGTGGTATTTGAGATTTGTGGCTCCACATAGAGATGTGACTGTTCAGTCATCCATAATTCTGTGGAGGAGAGTGTTAACAATCATCTGGGTTTTGGGGTTTATGATTGAATTTTGAGAGTTGCTCTTAGGGAAGCACTTTTTACACTGCCTTTTTAATTCAAAGGAAGTATAGCCTTTGAGAAATAAGTGTATGCAAAATCTTGGGTTTTCTTTGGGCAGAAAAACTGAATTACATGCATATATATTCTGTGTATTGTGTCAAAATGGATCATATGGTTTTCCATAAATCATTAAATCAGGTCTTTGTACCTTGGTACAAAGGTAATTATCGTGGTAATTACCAGATTCCTTGAGTTAGGGAAGTTACAGTGGTTGGGACCAATCATTCAGGGTCCAAACTTTAGGGCAAGCCACACAGATCAGTAACATTTCCTTCTGGCCCTACCACCTTCTTAGTTGGCCTTTAATAGGATGCTTAACCCCTACTTGAAGGGCCACTGCACTGCTCAACTCCAGGGGGACACATTCCTTTTATGGTCTGTGAACGGTCCCCACTGAAGTTGTGTGGTGCACACACAGGCTTGGGCCATTTGTAGCAGCCTTGCTTGTACTCAGCTTGCTTCTCTACTGAACCCTGACATCGGTTCACATGTCCAGGGCAGTATCAAATGGGGAAACAGGAACACAAGTGAAAACGTTACCCTGCGGTGGTATAAAATCACAATGTGTGTGGAATACTTTATACTTTTCTAGTCACTAAATAACAAACATCCAAGGAAAAGAGCAAAATTTGGCCAAAGCAGCTATAAAAGCCAAGGGGATTAGGAAATGTCAGGGGTTCATATCCTTTACGCAGGAGGGGGGAAGGTGTGAGGGGCCAAGATTGTAGTCACTGGAATCTTTATGATAAGAGTATCATATGTTTATATGGGCTGTAAAATAATCCCTGACTCCTTCAGGGATTCAGACTTCACAAGAAGATAATATACGGATAGGCGGGGATTATGTGAAAAGTTATTTGGCCCAGTTCCATCTGTTTGGCGTACCTTGAGCGCCCCCTCCCCCCTTTTTTAAACGTTGATCTTTATTTTTAATACTGGCTTTGATGTTTTAGAAAGGTCATGTGAAATTAAGGAACCGTTTCATGTTATGACTTTCTAATCTATCTTTTGTTTATATATGTATTTTTTATCTTCTTTATAGTGTGGATACTCAAAAAGCTCATCATTCACTTTGGAGTTGTGGACTTCCTGGAGAAACGCTACCATGTGTGGTGGGGGGTTATGGAGAGCTTCCTGAAGGAGAGGCAGGGTGCTCTCGCACCTTGGCCAATTGTCGGGCTTGGAAAATTCTTGTTAAAAGTTGATAGCAAGGTATTGTATTTTAAGAGCTTGGGCTGTTTTAATGGAGTTTATATGTTTCATGATTTGGTGTTTGTATTGTAACTGTTGATAACACATTTAATACCTAATTCTATGATAAAATTCTAAAGTTTAGAATTTATGGTTTACATAAGGATAGGGTGGGTAACTATTGTGTAAATGTTTATTTCCTCTTAAAAATGGAAGAAAAGGGTCTTATGGAACACCTAATTCAACTCCCTTATTTTTTTAGGACCAAATTGAAATATACAGAGGTTAAGTGACTTGCCTAAAATTATATAATGAAGTAGTGGCTCATTTCAGTGAATATTTTTGGAATAACTCCCATGTGTCAGAGACCGCTGGGAAAATCAGATGAATCACGGGAAATCAGATAGAAGCTGAGAACAATTCATAAAAATTCTGAGGTGGTGGTTAGATTCAGAAGCTTAGTGGTTAAAGGGCATGGCTTCTGAATCTATACTCTGGTCTCTCAGTTCTGCTACTTACTAGCCACGTGACCTTGGACAAGTCTCTTAACCTTTCTGTGCCTTAGTTTCTTTATCAACAAAATGGATGTAATATCACCTACCTCATACAATGGTCATCAGGGCTGCATGAGTTAATATATGTAAAATCCCTAGATCAGTACACAATAAGCTCTATGTAAGTGTTAGCTGTTGTTAATAATTTGGGTAGGAAAGGTGTGTACAGGATAGGGTGGTAGTACTGAGCAAGAAATGACTGTTGATAAGGTGGTGGGAAGGGGAAGATTTCGCAGAGGAAACAGTACAGGAACAAATTTTGAAGAACGGGCAGTTGCTGAGACAGACACGGCAAGAAGAGCAGGGAGACGGAGCAAGGCAAAGGCACAGAGGTACTAAGCCTACAAGCATTCAGGTTATTTTATATATTTTTATTGGTTAGATTCCCCACAAAGCTGTGGTTGTCATGTCAGTCATTGTGTTTCTTAAAGGAATACTGTATTCTCTTGATTTTAAAACTTGGTCGGTGTGTTAGTTTTTTCCCCCTAGTTTTTCTTTTGTCTGGAACAACTTCCTTCTCATGCTCTCAGTGACTTTTCCTTTCTTTTCTTTTCATACTATTATTGCATTCTCTAATGATATTCCACTGTTCTTATCTTCCCTTTCTCACCTTACTCCCTATCCTCAAGCTCTGGCACTGGCTAAATAAGAAGGTAAATGAATACCTGAATGTTGGTTTTTACTATTGAATTCTGTAACACCCCGCCCCCCCCGTATCACTTTCTCACTCTGTTTCTGTCCATATGTCAAACAAAGTTTTTGTTTTCAAAGCTCTAATTATAAGCTATGGAAGGTCGTGAAGCATTAATACTATCACAATATAATTTGCTAAAAGCTCAGCAAAGGCTATTTAGGATATGGATGTTATCTCCTTGCTCAACTTATGTAAAAAATTCTGTCTGGTAGACCTTTTGTCCGTTGTAAGTGATTGCTATTCCTTTTCAGCTCTATAATGTCACTCAGCCAGGTACTCTAATTTCCTTTGATGTGTGAAAACATATCAGGCAATAGTTATTATAAAGGCAAGAGAGCTCTTTATTTGCTACTTTTTCTATCAATGACACCGAAATTTTTTAAAAGACAAATTTGAAATATATGTATGATTCCCTTGGCTGATAATTTTATATATTGTTGTTTTTTTGTAACTAGTATTAGAGAATTTTATTTTTAACTTAAAACAGATTGTAGTCATGGCCTATGACATCTAACTTTGTGTGTTTCCCAAGGTATGAGGTTGTGTCTATGCTAAATGCTTCACATGACTGGCATGGAATCATATAATAGGTGTACTTTTAATAACTTCAATAAAGGCTAATACAGATTATTAGGAATGTTGTACCTTTGACATATAGCCCACATAGAGTGGTCTTTAAATTAATTTCAGTGAATCCCTAGGATGGATAGCAAGAGATGACATCATTTATGTGTATTGTGTTTAAACATAATAAGACTCTAAAAAGTCTTCAGTGAAAAAAATTATAGCAGGCCTTAAGAAAGATGTACTTCTTGAAAGATCAAAATGAGACTTTTGAACATAAAGATTAGGATTTCATTTTTTTCTGTTGAAATGGAAGAAAGGAGAGATTTATGACAATGCCTAAAGTGTTAAATTTTGGATTAAAAACAAGCAATATTTTTAATCCAAAATAAATCCTCCCCTTCCCCCAACATGCATGGTTCTATATACCTCCATTCCCTATAAAACTAGTTATGGGTAAATGAGTTCAATCCTTGACAAATGATGTGCGAACATAAGTCTCATTTTATTTATTTATTTTTAGAGATGGGGTCTCACTCTGTCACCCAGGTTGGAGTGCAGCGGTGCAACCATAACTCCTCAAACTCCTGGGCTCAATGGATCCTCCCACCTCAGCCTCCCGAGTAGCTGGGACAATAGGCACATGTCTGGCTAATCTTTTTTATTTTTAGAGACAGAGTCTTCTGTGTTGCCAGGCTGGTCTTGTACTCCTGGACTCAAGTGATCCTCCTGTCTCAGCCTCCTGAATAGCTGGGTGTAGAAGCACAAGCCATCATACCTGACACTTTTTCTTATTTTGATCAAAGTAGGTGGTTTTGTGTCCCAAATTTGTGTATGTTTAAATGAAATTGTCTTCAAGAGATCGGAGAAAGGAGAGTTAAATTCATTAGGTTGAATTTGATTTAACCTTTAGTGGGCTGAGTTAGATTACCTAATTTATGAGCCTAATTCATAGCCAAATAATTGAGTTACTTTTAAAAGATTTCTAGGAGATCAAGTAACTTTTTTTCATTTTCTTTAATGATACCGTGTAGCATAGATAAAGCATTGCTGTACGGTTGGTGTAAATCCTGGAAAATTCTAAGTGTGTATGTTCCAGGAAAGCACATAAAATAAGTTGAGGGCTTATTTTATTACATTACATCCAAGGTCAGAAAATTGCAGCATTGAATAATTTTTGTATGTAAAAAGTTTAAGTGGAGTGAATTAGGAAACCAAGAAAAGAAGAGAGGGTGAGAATCACGTATCTTATGGTTAAATGAAATGAAACCTCTCTATTACAGCTGAATTATTTTATTTCTTAGTAATGATTATTTGCACTAAGACTTAATTAGAATTTGATTAAAAAACAAAGCAATGGCATACTCGGGAGGCTGAGGCAGGCAGATCGTTTGAGCCCAAGAATTTGAGGTCGCAGTGAGCTATGATGCCACTGGACTCTAGCCCAAGCAACAGAGCAAGACCGTGTCTCAGAAAAACTCACACAAAAAAACCCTAAAGCAAAACAAAAACCTGTAGGCCCAGAATAATGAAACAGAAGAGAAACGCAGCAGTGGAATGATACTTCATTTTTTATTTTTTATTTTTATTTTTAGAGACACGGTTTCACTCTGTCAACCAGACTGGAGTACAGTGGAATGATCATAGCTCACTGTAACCTTGAACTCCTGGGCTCAAGCAATTCTCCTGCCTCAGCCTCCTGTAGCTAGGACTGCAGGTGCTTGCCACCATGCCTAGCTAATTTTTTTATTTTTTGTAGAGATAGAGTCTCGCTATGTTGCCCAGGCTGCTCTTGAACTCCTGGGCTCAAGCAGTCCTCCCGACTCAGCCTCCCAAAGTGCTGGCATTACAGGCATGAGCCACTGTGCCTGTCCTGCATTTTTATTTAGATGACTCAGTGTGAATTTTTTCCAACCCTTGGGTGTATGGCTTGTGATAGGAAAATTTTACCTTAGCTTAAAAATAGAGTTTGATTTTATAATGTCGATTGTACATGATATGCTTTTGAATATTCTACATTTTATATGTTAAAAATACTCAGACATTAAGTTAGAGATCCATACTTTCTAAATAGAACATTATGTACATTTAAAAATACATTCCAGGATATGATTTTTCTGGGAAAAAAAAAGGCTCCTATGTTATTTTCAGAAATTATAATTTGTTGATACACATCTGGTCTTAATTATGAAATCTTATTTATGCCTACTTATTCAAACATATTGTAATCAAATGCTTACCACATGCTATGTACTGTTAGATTTTGGAGATACAAAGAGGAATGATACAGTGCTAGCCCTTTCTTGGGGAAGCTGTCTCAAGAACTAGGTTCTGATTGTGACACTTTTTAGCTTCATTGATTTTAGAATTTACCTTCAAAATGTGACATCTGACCTTCCATATCTTAGATACTTGTTTCTTTTTTTAATCTTTACGTTGTCTTTGATGCTTTGGTAGCATGCACTGAAAATTAACTCTTCTGTTTGAAGCTGTTACTGTGAAGATTAAAGATTAACTTTTTATCTTTGAGTTCATGATAGCATTGATCTTTTAGTGACAGTGTCCTTCATGAAAGATAGATAAGGCTGGGCACAAGCTCATAAGCCTTCAGTAGAAAATGTTTTAGAAGTGATGTTTTTAACCAATGTTTTTTGCTCTTGGATGTTTAATTCACTGTTTGGAGAGAATGATTCAGACTTAAATTAAGAATAATTTATTTAGCAATGCTGTAGCTCATGTTGCGGTTGAGGTGTGAGGGGTGCAAGTCATTAATTAAATGTAGTTTTGAAATGTTAGATGGTAGCTTTGCATGACACAAATTCTGGAAATCTGTCAGAATTATATATTCCGAAAACAAATTGCTTAAAATGAAGGATTATTTGTGATTGTGAAAGATGAGGGAAATTACAGTGAAGACAGAATGTCAAATAGCATTTAGGGATAGTGGAATTTTAATTATTGATTAAAGGAGCAGTTACTGCATTGATTACTTTTAATTTATATCACATAATTATAATTATGTCCTAAGGCTCATGTTTTGGAAAGGATAGAAACTTCAAGTAGAATGTCGGATTTTACAAAGCATTTCATTATGAAATATTTCATATATAAAAAGATGTAAAGAACCCCTGTTTGTATACCCCCCAGCTTGATGATTCCGTGTACATGACTGAAGCCTGTTTTGTGCCCCTCCCTAAGTGTCTCCACCTCCCAACCCCTTGCTCCCTCAGGGTAACCGTTAGCCCGAATTCACTGTTTATCATTGCTTTAACATTAGGTTTTTATTATTACTGCTTTCATAACCCTAATGATGTCAAAGGGAAAAAATATTTTGAATGTAATTCCTATTCTAACTTATTCCTATTTTATCTGTGTATTTTAGGACATACTTGTATTGTAAGGGTCGTACTTTTGCTAACATCTCTATTTGCTAATCGACAGTACAACTTTATGTGATTTTTTTTTTTTTGAAACAGAGTCTCACTGTTTTGCCCGGGCTAGAGTGCGGTGGTGTCAGCCTAGCTCACAGCAACCTCAAACTCCTGGGCTCAAGAGATCCTTCTGCCTCAGCCTCCTGAGTAGCTGGGACTACAGGCATGCGGCACCATGCCCAGCTAATTTTTTCTATATATTTTTAGCTGTCCAATTAATTTCTTTCTATTTTTGGTAGAGACGGGGTCTCGCTCTTGCTCAGGCTGGTC